>DWQT01004138.1:0-11580 GCA_018244895.1 Myscelus amystis hages | reverse complement strand
GCTAAAAAACGAAGTCATAATTTAAAATATCGCTTACAGGTAGAGTAGGTACATATTATGTATGTATGTGGCATCGATTTGCAAATTTAATGTCCGACAAAGAAAAATTTTAGCAAAAAATGAAGAATGTATCTATGTACTAAATTTTGGAATGAGACTCTATTGTCTGTGGTTGCTATGAGCAGACTCTCGTTGTTTGAATTTTGTTGCCAGTGACACGAGGAATCGTCGATCATTTTTAGGGAATACCTCAGGTAATTTTATTGTTCCCTAATTGCAATCCTTTTGGCGTCCCACTGTTGGGCTCGAATGACATGATGATCCAGCTCGAATGGGTTAAAATTAACATTATATATATTGTTATGTCTTTTTTTGTATAATTGTCAAATCAAAAGAAAAAAACTGCGATATGAACTTTATAAAAATACCACTGCTTAAGAGAATAAATAGCAGCACGAAGTATCCCCAACGTCAATATTAAGAAAGACTTACTTAACAGTAAAAATACATGAGCGCTATACCGTCAATGAAAGTGTTCGGTATTTATGCGACAGATATGTCGTAGCCTCGAGTAACACTTCAACGCCGAAATTCCTATTAACAACGCTGCGTCGGCGGCGCCAAACGATATCATCAAAATAAATATAATTTTATTTTTATTTTAGGTGCAATGAAACCGCACTGACATCCATGGTTTGACGCTAACTACACGCGCTGTCAAAATAAAATATGAGCCAATAAGGGCGCGTCGCACGGCGACAGGGCCGTCACGCCGGAGAAATTACGATATATGAACTTATTAAAATATCTACGTTTTTTTTTCTCGTTTCGCGGTCGGATGACACCGCGTTGAGGTGGAGTGACGTCTTCGGATTGTTTATTTTTGTGCATTCTCTTCCTACATTCCGCTTTATGACGCACACGTAAGTGATTCTTATACGAGTAGTTAGGGACGCAGCTTTAAACATTATTATGATATCGGGTAAATATTACCTAAACACCTGCATTTTTATGTTATCTTGTAAGAACTTCAATATTTTTGCAAAAAGTTTTTAAGCTCTTTATAATTAAGTCTTTTTTACCTTGAATTTGTTATATTCAATCGTAAACTTAAAATGTAAAATGCATTGGATTTATTTTTAATTTCCGAGAGCTAATTTTGTAAGCTTAACACCCGCATCAGGCTGAACTACGACACTACCAAAAAAGGTGTTGTGCCACAGCAAAAATTTACCGGCAAAATTGAGTCACAGACTAAGCCGCAATTAAAATCGCCTTCTCTTCCACACATGTTCTGTCAAAGGGACCGATTGCCGGTTCGTTCAAACGCTGAATCGGTCACACGGATCGGTGTTAACTAGTTAAATCCGGGGGAAAAAATGCGTTTACAGTTACGGCAACACATGGCAGCGAGCTTGACACGCGCTCGACCTGACGGATGGAGGCAAAAAATGTTTATGAACCCACTTAACATACTTGACGTTGTTTACAAAAGCAATAACATTATGTTGTACTACAGATTATCGGATGCAGTGTTTATTTGCGTTGTGAACTCCGCCACAGGCTGATGATTTATGAGTGTATTTTAGATATTTCTATTCTTTTGACAAACGTTTCAATAACATCAAACAGTATGTATTTACGAAAGTTTGCATAATTACATACGGGTATACAAAAGTTTAAATAAATATCGACTTGTATGCTATACATACATTATATTTGTGTTGCATTTACAACATTTTTGTGATGGTTAGGTTATTTATGTCTCATAACAAATATCGTGCTAATTATTTTATTTATGTAGGCAAATAATTTAATTAATGCATTATCATTTAATTAGAAGAGATTCGTTACTTCAACAGATGCGATGTTAAGCCTACCGTTTACAAATACCGCACGATAGCGACGGTAAAAACATTTTGTTTTTCGTTCGGAAATCGAGCGCAACAAAAACTGAAACAAAGAGGAAGGCGCGCAAAAAGCGTGACCGACAGATGGACGGATCTCAACAGACATCTGTTGCTTAGTCGCTGTGGAGAATTGCGTACATCCATGTATCAGCGTAGTTTGTTTCAAGCGTTCAAATTTAAGCATAACCTAAAAAAATGTCGGCAAAAATGACACCGTTTACTTGCGCAAAGCTCAGAACGAGCCGTAATAAATGAAGCGGCTAATCGAAAATTCTAGAGATGATTTAGAAATACAAAAGTTACTCTCCGTCAATGCTGTTTATAGTCTGTGCTCCCGTTAATTAGGATATTTGTCATGTCGCTGGAAACGCGCGCCATATTCAATTTGCGAACGTTTCGACCGCGTCTGTGATGTAGTATCAGCCATTTGTAACGGTAAACGCACGAAGGTTTGCCGTGTGATGAATAGAGGTTTTGTTCGAATCAATTTAACGCAGGCATTATAAATCGTACAACATTATGTACCTTCAGAAGTGACAGAGCAAGTTCACATAGGACCATGTGTAGGTACGAGGTATTTCAGAAAAAAAATGATTAAAGAAATTTCAGTAACATTATAAATAGCACAACTGTTTTCCTCTGACAAATAAATGATTAATAGTATATTGTAAGCGTGTAATATATGATGGATGTTCTAGTAGTCTAGTATTAGCAGAATAATGTATTCAAACTACTTATTTGATTCAGGAAGGAAGAATCTTGCCATTTTCCAAACAGGTTCCTTATATTACTGACGAAGGAATTGGCACTTCCACACCCAAGGGGGTAAAATAATGGTAGGAAGTTTGTGTAACGGTATGGAATTTACAGACGTAAAATTTTGCATTCATGGTCTTAGTTAATAAAATTTAATGCATTGCTTGATTTTTCAATTTCTGCGCTAGCAAAGCCGCGGCCGTAGGCGTAGTGATTAAAACATGACCAAAAGAATTTCTTCTGTGAGCACCCATAGACACTGATCCAGATACTGATTCAAAACGTCTATTCTCGGAACTGCGATCAGTTGTTTATTGCGTCCGAGTTCTAAAATTCACGCTTTTTAAATATCGATTTCAGTTGAACGATGGAATGCCTGATTTGTCTGTTAGAAATTCGATACATCGTTTTTTCAGCTTTCATCGTTATGTACAGACGCTTCGCATATATACCCAACCGGATACTGTTATTGAATTGGTAGATGATAAAAAAAATCCTGCAAATACCTAAATGCAATTAATATTTAACGAATTTAGTATAAAGTTCAAGAATGTTCATATAACGTTAAAATGTGGCATTATTTATTAAAGAAGCAATTTTTTCATGATTATAATGAGTAGAATTTTAATCCTGATTGTGTTTACATTTGTAATTTACATAAAAATGTTATGACTACATACTAAGACGAACGTTAAATTAAATTTTTTTATTAAAAAGAGATTTTATTTTACACTAGAATGATCAATAAAAGTGCTTTAGTTAGCCGCAACGAGGGGTAAAAGAAAAATTCTATTTCGCTTAAGTACGAGTATTACCTTGCAGCTTTTTTCACATTAATTTATGGCCAACTTTTTATGACGTTTTTTATAACTGGTAGAGGTGTTTTATTTTGCATTTTTTTGAGCGTTCAATAATTTGTAACGTAAAGTAATATACTATATACTCGTATATATAATATGTAATGTGGGTGGGTATAAGAAATATGTAATAGATGTTAAATATCTCTGTAATGATTACGGTGAAAATCATAGGTTGCAAAATAGCAGCTGAAACTGGAAAACCGGGACAACAACAGAATGTTAGCGATACGACCACAAAGGCAAAGCTGTTAAGTTTAGGATAGGTACTCATAATTTTAGTATTGAAACCGTAACATACCTGTATGACCCTCATGGGCAGACCGGTTTCCTTCGCCAATTGTTCCCGTATGTGTCTCGTTGGCTTCGGCGTTTGTGAGAATGCGGACTTTAGTATCTCCAGCTGTTTCGCCTTTATTGTAGTACGAGGTCCTCTTCGCTTGGAGCCTCCATTGCCGTCGTCCGGGGATTTGTTTTCCGCTTGACTGTCCCTCGTCTCCGGGTCGCCGTCGAGGGAGCCCTGGCAAGGGAAGAGAAACAACTGAATGCGACTATGTGGTCAGCTCCCACGCTGGACGCAAGGTGTGGCTGAATAATGTTGAGAATGTCACAGACTGAAAAAGACAGGCGACAAGCAAATATCAACAGTTATTGTGACACTGGCTATACATTTTTGCATTACATAAATATATTTCAATGCAGTTCCTATTCAATTTATAAATTAACGTGAATTGTGAACAAAATTACAAATAATGCAAATGTTTACTATTCAATCATTAGGTAGGTACTCCTTTTACGAGTATTCTTACGCAAAAGTATTGAGGTTTTGGTCGAAAAATAATATGAAACCAACCTGATCTTCTGAGTCCTCGTGTGGCTTAGTGTCGCCGTTATGAGAGAGGTCGGAATGCAGCGCCGGGTGCGGCGCGTGGGCTGGACTGCTGGAGTTGTTCGCGGCCCTCGCCTCCTCCTCTTCTTCCTCATCAGACCCTGAACCCAGCAGGGAGTCCGCTATAAAAGAAGTTTTCCAGTTGCAAGATCAATTTTGTAACACGTTACATAGACTCGAGTATATCAAAACATTTGCAATCGCCCTCCTTACAATGATACCTAATCGTATAATTTCAGGAAACATCAGAAGCAGTTGGTTACAAATAGTTAAATAGTGCAAATGTTGCTTTTGTTCAAACTTAGCATCTTCGTTTGCTTTTCACTGTAAAATACATCAAAAACAAAAGACTTCAAATAATTCGAGCACAAAGGAATATTGTAATATATGTTCATTGCATCCGTTTATGTACCTATATCTCCAAATTGGCGAGATGAATGCAATTGGAATGAAAATTGACTTATCAAAAAGTAATCGTTGCACCTACCCTTCGCCGCTAAGTCAATAAAAATGTCATTTACGAAGCCCTCCCTGCGGGAGGGGAGTAGGGATTAAATGCAAAAAATACCACATAGTTTACTCATTATAGGAGATTATAGGAGCAAGTACTTATCTAGGTATATCTACAAATACTGTTTGTTTGTTTGTTTGTTTAGAAACTGAGATCTAAAATAATTTAGGTATAGTACCTACCTACATAGACTCATGCAGGTCACGTGATGCTAACTCGTAAAACATAATATAATGGTTGCTGTTTTAAAGTTAGACAATGAGTAGCTAATACAGTTCTGATCAGTTTAAAAAATGGATTTTTAAATACTTTTCTTTTTTTAACATCTTAATTTACTTAATTCTGAGGCTTGCTGGATTTCTTGGACGATCTATTTGGAATCAAATAACACCTTTACGCGCTACCTTTTTATATCTATTTTCAAAAACATCTTAAGTACACGTCACTCGCACGCCACGTGTCTTAAGAGAACGCATTAAGTACCTATTTTATTAGCCTCAAACGTGAAACATTATTTTTCTGTTTGTGAACGCAATATGCACTGCCGCTGAATGTACGCAAACTGATGTTAAAAATATGAAATAAATTGCATGATTAGTATTCAAACGGGTATGGAGATAGCATTGTGATGATAATACAGTGGGGAATTGTTTGCGTAATACACACAGAAGCGCCATAGAGCATGTTTACATGGGGCGTCCAAGTAGCTGGCGGGTACTTGGACTGTTTGTACGTTATTCAACCACTTACACCGCAACGGAAATATTAACAATATGCAATAAAAAAGCACTTGAAAAACTAAATCAACGTAAAACATATCTGCCTACCTGACTCTGATATTAATGTAGGTTTCAAAATTTATGTTATGGTCGACAATATGACGATAACATAAGGCAGTCTTTTACATTGTTAACAAGAGATTAAACGAATTTTTATACAGAACACTTTTCATTAAAATAATTTAGATGTATCAGAGGAACAACTATAATTTCTAAATTCAGTCGGATATTCATCTTCATCACGCAAGTCTAGCTGTGAATCGAACCCCCAATCCCCGGCTTGTTCAACAACCACTTCGCCAAAAGATCCGACAATATTGTTTACAAATGAACAAAGCCGTAGTATAAGCTACGTTACCGGGAGCGTTGCTACGAAGGACATATGTAACGTCGCCATTTATACTAATAATATAAAGCTGAAGAGTTTGATTGATTGAACGCGCTAATCTCAGGAAATATTGGTTCAATTTGAAAAATTCTTTCAGTGTTAGATTCAGGCAAAATTGAGAGCTTTTCTTGCGTACGCTAAGTAACCGGTGAAAGTTACTCAAAAATAATTTATCTAGCAAAGCAACATTTGCCGTTTCAGCCAGTATGATATATTTGTATTTGTATTTAGAACACAATGTTAACGTCCCAAACTCAACACATAGTGTCTATGTTTCAGCGCATGTCAAGTAACATCGTTAGTTGCTACGCACGTACTGAACATAGTACATTTAGACTTTCACGGAGCGAGATGCGCTTGTAGAACACGTAACGTCACGTACTACGGAAACAGCTAACGTTTATTTATTTCAACACGTGACACGTAACGGCCGCTACAAGCTACGACGCTCGCTACGACACGTGTGTCATCCAAATCTACTTGTTGAGACTCGTGCATGCGTTAAGTTACGCTCTAGGAAAATGTAGAGTCGATATGTTTTAACTCATATTACAACGTCAAACGTTACTGAATATACGTTAGGCGGAAAATTAATAAGAGGGACATTGCCAATAAATGAAAGTAATACACCATTCAAAACAGAAAAATCAATTTTTATATAAGTAGGTATTAACTTTTAATCTTTACATAGTATAAAACAATGTCGCTTTTTCTTCCTGTCCCTATGTATGCGTAGATCTTTAAAACTATCAGAGTTTGATGTGGTTTTTTTAAAGGGATACAGTGGTTTGGATGTATATTAACACCCATTATATAGTATAGAAATACTGTTATTTGTGAGAATTCTAATGCGATTTTAGCTAGTTCATATTATAAAACGTTAACGTTTAGTGCTTACAACAAGTTACAGACAATATTAAGTACAATATAAATGCTTCCGCCACCCGCAATTACCTACTTAACCAATATTAGCGTGAGCTGGCTGTCAGAAAAACTCGACTTCTATTAATCTTATAACTTTTCCTGATACTGACTTGCGTTTCCTGCGTCGTGGAGCAAGTCATCGTTGGGGAAACGAATGACTTAAGGGGAGATCTCATTATAGACGTACACGAAAAAAGTGACTTTTAATAGACCGTGAGAAATATAAGCACTTTCAAAAGACATTTATAGTCACAAATTCTAAATTAGTAATCATAGTCATTTTGTCCTTTGAATACATCACTACATAGTATACTCGTAAAATAAAGTCGCTTTCTCTGTCCCTATATCCCTTTGTATACTTAAATCTTTAAAACTACGCAACGGATTTTGATGCGGTTTTTTTAAATAAATAGAGCGATTCAAGGCGAAGAATTGTATATATAATACCACCCATTATTAAATATAGTAGTATAGCAATGATTTAGCTGGCAAAAGCTAATATACATATAGAAAGAAGAAAGAAAGAGAGAAACAAAGAAAAAGAAAATATTTATTCAACACATGCACACACAACAACAACACATGTTAAATAGGAAAATAGTTCGCAGGCATACACATGGCGAAACGGATACTGTTTAGTATTAGCTGGCTACCCGTAGACAACCAGCACTGATCTTCCACAGTATCCATTTGGCAACGTATATGCCGCTCTGTGATTCTGAATTCATCGGTTTTCACGTATCTGTCGGGTAGTAAGGTGTTTTGACACAAGTTTCCTCCTTTAATAGATTTTGTGCTGTACGTAAATATGAGTTACGTACATTGAAAATTCTCTAGATGATTCGTCAGTAACGTTTTTACAAATTTTAACTATGTCGATTGGTGCCTGACGCGGTAAATTATTTTAGTCTTAGGGGATGGTTCGCACAAAAGTATTAGCCTAATATTAATTCGGATAAGAAGTTTCGTTAATTGATTTCAAGGCGTTAGCAATAAGCGGACGTGATATTATGTTGCGTACTTCTTTTCTTTACCTCGAGATATCTGCGTTGCGAGGTGGTAAAGCTTATAACACGTACCAAGCATACATTTGTGAATTTTCAAAAATGGAATCGATCCTTTGCATAGAAGCTCCGTCACCTCTTAGAGGAGCGTTTAAGTCTTTCCGTTATCTTTGCGAACACGATACGACGCCCGACCGCAACATGGTACGCTCGTTCGGGACGAGCGAGCCGGATAGTGTTTCGATACGTCCGCGGGCGCGATGCGACACGCACGGTCTTCCAGCCGAGCGCCCGTGTCCCGGCGCACCGCATATGCCACCCGTCACTACAACGAAACTCGCTTCGCGGAGGTGGAAACTTTTGTGACGGTGTTTATTATTTTTTTTTTTACTATAAATAGTCGCCAAGATTTCTAGCCCCATACAGCGCGAAAGCGGTCACTACGCTTCATAATCGCATAGGACCCGCGTTCGATGTGAAAATGTTTAGTTTGGTTGAGTTGAGTTTAGTTAAGTTTAGTTGCGTTTAGTTGGGTTTAGTGGGGTTTAGTTATGTTTAGTTATATTTAGTTAAGTTTAGTGAAATGTATCATTTGCGCGGCGATAAATATAGTGATAGTGTATAAAAACTGATTGATATGATAAGTTATGTATTCTCTTTTTACACGATGGAATATAAATGTGTATTTTCCGTCTACTATACCCACATTCATGTTTATTTCGTACCCAGTCTCTACGAAATGACTAAGTTTTGAAATCGACAAAATCTGCTCTTACAGTCTTCATTATTATACAATTTATAACAAGACATCATGTTTTTATATTGCCTGATATATTATGAAATTGAAACATGATCATGCAATAAACAAGTGAATGATTTAAGCGTTTAAATAACGCTATTCTTTATTGGATATGACTATTGCTAATGTCCCCAGGCGTTTCCATCGCAACTAAGCATTCTATTGTCCCTACGTAGCCCTAAAGCGATTCATTGAACAGCGCACGTAGCGTGGTTAGAGAAATAACAGGAAAAAATCGTGTTTAACTCCGCGCTTTATATGTTATCTTCTTACATTGAATCGTTAAACGATTGATCGAAATCGAAAATCGTTAAACTTTGCATTGAGATCAAAATCTAAAGAGGAAAACACTATTTCGGTTGATTGACATCCGGTTATTTCGATTCGATCAGTTTTGCTATTTAGTAAATCTCAAATAAACTTAGTAAATCTCGAATGATCGTAGTAAACCTCAAATGAACTTAGTAAATCGCTAACAAATTTAGTAAAACTCAAATGCCCTTAGTAAATGACAAATGAAATTTAATAACTATCACATCTATATTACTACAATTAACATTAACAATTAGGACAACCTTGTCTTCGAGCGTTAACAGTGCAAGACGCAAGAATTTTCCACTTAAAATTGCCTCCAGGTAGCGTCGCTGTTCACTAAACAGGGGCCGCTAGCGCATAATGCGACTCTTATCAAAATGCACATAAATGTACGTAGTCAGATGGAAATATTCTATTCCTAGCCGTTCGACACGAAAACATATCAATCGTCGTGCTTCTAGTTTTTTCCAACGGCCTCTAAATTATACATGTGGGTACAGCTTCTACAGAGACTACGGTAGAATAATATTTTTTGCGAGTGTATTTTTATTTAGACAGGCTTTGTACTGTCGCGAACAGTGGTCATGTTCGCGTCAGACCAATATCGAGATGTGGACGCTTGCATTCTTCTGTTTTCTGTCTTCCGTTGCCTGTCTTCTGTTTTTCTCGACGCCGCAACGGCACTCCTATATATGCGTACCGGCTTTTGCCCGCGGCTTCAATTCGGAGTAAAACAATTCTCCTTTCCCTATACTGTGAAAATTTTCTGCTATCTTTGGATTATCTAAATTCATATACATACTACATATTTACTTATTGCCATTAAGAAATTCCGAATTGCAACGCGTGCGATGTCGCGGACAAAAGCCAGTTATACATGTAAACCTTCCTCTTGAATCGCTCTATCTATTATTATAAAAGAACCCGCATCAAAATCCGTTGCGTACTTTGAAAGATCTACGCATACATAGGTACAGTTATACATGTAAACCTTCCTCTTGAATCGCTCTATCTATTAAAGGAAACCGCATCAAAATCCGTTGCGTACTTTGAAAGATCTACGCATACATAGGTACAGGAAACGAAAGCGACTTTGTTTCGTACTATGTAAACATTTGCAACTGCAAAAGTGTTTGTTATAATTGGATACGTGATAATTTGTGTACGCGCACCGCGCACCGTTTCCAGGTTCCTGGCGGACGACAACCTGCTGTGGAAGGAGCAGTGCCGGCGCGTCGGGCTGACCACGCTGAAGAAGACGCCGCGCTCGCTGCCGCGCTGCGCGAGCCCGTGGAAGGCGGCGTACATGCGCCAGTCGCTGATCCAGGAGAACTGGCTGCACCGCCCGGTGCACAGCCCGATCGTGATGCGCGGCCACGACGACCACGTGATCACCTGCCTCCAGTTCTACGGCAACCGCATCCTGAGCGGCAGCGATGACACCACCCTCAAAGTGTGGTCCGCCATCACGGGCAAGGTGACCCTTCGGAACATCCGTATTTTGGTTTCATTGTTCGACACGTGCCTCGTCTCATAATTATAAAGTGTAACGCCATCTTTCACCACGATTTCAAGTGCGGATAGCATATTTGAATTTTTTTCGAAAAATGGAGAACTATAAGTTTGTCCCCCTATGTTTACTTTCGCTGTTATAGGGAGTGTGGTATTTGATTCATAAAACACGCGGATCTTTGAGAAGTCAGGTGCGTACGAATCGAATCAAGATATAATATTGTGGCTAATTCTAAACATTCGAGCTTTCGCCTCCTAAAAAAGAAAAACACCGTCGTTCGCCAATTCATTTTTCATCTATCATTCGACGCGTTTTCATATCGGTTTCACATAAGTCTACCTGACGCCGTGCTATATCGGGCGACGTGCGAACAACAGCCGATAATAACATTATGAGGTGCGGTTGGTCGATAATTTCGCTTGTCTCTTGTATGCGTGTTTATTTGCGGCTAATTCTATATTACTACACAGAAAGCAGACTAGCAATGTTCACGTTGAAAATGCAATGTATTTCAGAAGTTGCCATTTTACTTTTCGTATAAGTTTAATTTGAAAGGAGCACGTTCAAGCTGTAAGGATAGGGATGTTTGACACTGGCTGCTTTGTCTACGCCGTTAGGGTAACTGGCGTCATGATAATAATATGTTAATTTAAACGTACACCGTAAGTCTCTTTTATTTTTTTATTACACACCTGATGATAAGTGTGGTGCAGTCTAAGATGAAGCATTATTGTCTAGAAAATTCCTATTCACTCTTGTGTTGAATAATCCCAACAAGGAAAATACACGCGTTCAGAGTTCCTCTCCCTGACTGCCTGTGTCAGCTTCGTTTTACCAGTGAGCTTACAGGTGGTAGAACCCTCTGTGGTTCGCCTCCGGCGACACCACCGCCACACCTATTTCTGCCTTATAACAGCAGTGTCAAGCGCTGCTGT
>DWQT01004137.1:0-11580 GCA_018244895.1 Myscelus amystis hages | reverse complement strand
TTGGATTATACTGTCAACGTTTTCATTCTCGATGGCATTCCAAGTATTAGAGATCTAGAGATGAATTCAGAAGATCTTTAGAACCAGAAGTTTTAGTTAAACGAAAAAGTTTTCAACAGCATTAACTACATTTTTGAAATTTTTAAAAAACTCGACCAAATATAGAACTGAGCATGAAAAATACACTCTTCAACAACAAATAGTTGACAATGTCCAACATTTATGACGCCGTACATTTATAAAACTCAATTATTGCAGGATTATACAATAACTTCCCGTAACGTTAACAATAAAAATTACGATAATGAGCTTCGAGTAATTGGCGTTGAGCTTACAAAGAAGCTTTTGAAAGCGGGCCTCGTAAAACTTTTGAGGCTGATTAAAATTTTTTTTAACGAAACCCACCCAATTATGACCTGGAGACCAGCTTGAGGAGAGCCGCGCAACCCTCCGACGCTCCTACTAGAGAATACGAAAAATCAGACCCGCGAGGCTCTATCGCGATGGTTTTATTTTGCCGATGTCAGTTCAAAAGAGCGGGGCGTGGCCGCACAAAAACGTAAGGATCAAAGATCTTGTGTCCTTTATTTGTGATATCAATCTTCATATTGGAATTTTATAAACGTGGAAAAGGTTTTGTTGCACACATACATGTTTAATGGCAAACCAAAATTAGAGAACGAATCCGTTTAATTAAATTTTGTAAAGTGCCCTAAAAAATATTTTTAAAAACAGATCGATTAAATAAAAATATCAAAGAACCAAAATTTATGAATTCCAAAAATTTGGCATTTTTGGCACTTTAGCTATTTCAACGATTGCTGAATGGCTACAGTTCTTTCGGGCAGAACTCAGCAATGAGAAAAAAAATTCGTGCCCATTTACTCGGGTTTTCCACGGCAGATTGTTAAAAATCTGGCTCAGTGCCCAACACGTCTTTTAAATGGTTAAATCACCATACATAACGTTAACAATTGCCACTGACTTGACTTTGCCACTGACTTGACTTGACGTGCCTAGCGAAGGACGGATAAGCTCGTGTTAATTTTCTTCTAAATTCACCCTCGTGCCAACGGGACTTAAGATTGTGCAACTTTACAGATTTCTCTGTCTCTATCTCTATATCAATCTCAATCTCAATCTCAATCTCTATCTCTATCTCTATCTCTGTCTGCGACAGTGTTATGCAATAGATGGATGCGACGACCATGAGTGCCCATTACCCGTCAACAAAGCGGGCGATGCCGTGCGCACGGCAATTAACGAACGATTATTTCACACTAGCGTTCCAGTTCCCTAATTAACGTTTCCATCTAGTGTTTTGCAATTCACTTCCACGTGTGCAATGCAATGACAGGTGACGGAAAAAAAACCGACTTATAAATCACAAGCGCGAATCGCGTGTCTCTATATGTTACTGTTTTTCGGTCACGACAGCACTCGCTGTTACCCACTGACTGAGTTTATGGATCAATTAATTATCATTAGCACCGATTTGATACAAATTTATAACTGTTGAATTATGACCTCATATATATATATAACTGTTGAAGTATGACCTCATATATACTTTTTTATATTTGTAATGGCAATTTTAGTTCCGTTGTGTTTTTTTTGTTTTGCAAAACCAGTTCGTTGGTTAATAGAGCAATTAGAAATATACAATTTAATCGAATGACCGTAGAAATATGTTTTTTTTGCTAAACAGAAGTGCTTAATATGTTTTTAAGGTTTCTATAAAATAGCTAACTAAAAAACTACGCGTTCTAAGATACCTAATCTGCACTGGGATGTTATGGTAATGTATGCCGACCCCGGGAAATATGACTCGCCTACACTCTACTCGTACATGCTTTACATGTATGTAAAGAAAATACATCTCTGACATACTCTACATACATTAATTAGTGCTAAGCATCGGCGGTGTCGCTTTCAAGGGGGTAGAAACCCCTTTCGGGCACCATTCGCAATTGATAATAATAATTTCTTAATATATCGAACGCCATTTGAATCTAATGTAGAAAAAGCCTGTACTATGGTAATTGGACAATTGATAAGTATACATTTCTATAATATTTATATAGAAAACTGGCTGTCCCCGCAAACGTTTCTTTGCCATAACTATAAATGATTTAATCGCAAATGTCGCAATACTTTTTATTGCTGCTCCTCCTCTATTCATCTTAGTGTGATGTTATATAGCCTTTCTCCATAAATGAGCTATCTTATACTGAAAGAACTTTTCAAATCGGACCAAAATTTTCATAGATTAGCGCATTCAAACAATCAAACAACCAAACAAACTCTTCAGGTTTATATTGTTAGTATAGAAGTATAGATGTACGTGTAGCATTAAGATGGCCCGCATTGTATTTACAGTTTTATAACAAAAACACACCGCTAGTTATGGAAGCAACGTAATCTTGGACCAGCTGCATATTTCAATGCGCGGCCGACCGCGCCCGTCACACGCCATGTGCCCGCGAACTCAACTGTATCCTATGACAATTCCTATATACTTTGCGGTTATGTATTCGGAAACTAAATGCAGAAAAAAAAACAGAAGGTACGCGAAGAATAAATAACTGAAATCTTATCCAGTACACATGAATATTTGGCATTCATGTTGAACACTATACAAGATCCATCAAAGAGAAGAAAACATTAAAAAAAAATTGGTTGCTTTAATTGGTTTAAAAAAACCTGTATTAAGCTGTTGACTTATATGGAAATTAAAATTTATAATTATACAATAATAACAGAAAGAATGTTGCTTTAATACACTATATAATGCATTTAAATAATTAAATCCAAACAAATACAAATAAGATAGATAAGATAACACTATTACTGTTGAGATAACCGACAGTTTAGTGGTTCGAGTTTCAGTCTGCCACTGCGGTGGTCTGGATTCGAAACCCGGCATCTCTAACTTAACAAAGCTACGTGAGTTTTGTTATTTAAAATGTAAATATCACTACCTATAATGGTAAAAGAAAACATCGAGAACAGAGTACAGAGAATGTATGAACAGAGAATAAGTCTTAGAGCACGTTATATATTAATAAAGTTTTCTGAAATGCATGGAATCTTAAGTCTTGAATCTTAGTCTTAAAACCCTTCCACGACGAGGAGACCTTTGTCCAAGTGTGGAGGAATAAAACAAGATCGAAAGCATATAATATTTTATTATAGTGCCGGCGATAATAAAAAAAGTACAGTCATTTATGTAATGATTTATATGACATTTACGTACAACATTTTGACTACATTTACAATTTGGTACATTGTTATCTCTTAACGAGATCTTTCCAAACGGACCTAGGAATGGAAAGAGCGCAAAAGATACCGAATTTGGTGTGCACTCACGTGGAAGTAGAAAAACAGGAAAGATAAGATGTTGACTTTTACTGAAAAAAATAGCGAGTGGGTGACGCGTGGTTAAAGGAGGATACACATCTACCGGCAGACATCGCAGGTACAGTAAAGACAAATGCCAAAATCGGCACAATAAGCGCACTAACCCATTTTTGTAACACCTAATAATCTTATTGACAAATAAATGTTTTGAATTTGAATTTGAATTTGACAATCGTTCTTACATGTAACATACTAGAAACAATAACAGTGAATTGGAACGTTCTAATCAAGTGTACTTTTTCGAGGCATTCCAGCTCTGTGGTCGACCTGAGATAGGAATCTAATCTTATCTGGGGTCGTTTTCAAATGTCCATAGCCACTTACCATCAGGTGGACTGCATGCTCGTCTTCTACTTCACTGTTCTGCATTTTTACACCTCACTTACCTCATATAAGATGAGCTCGCCTCAAAAGAAAGCGTATTACGTATTAAAAAAGTACTAGAATACATTCTCCGGTCTCTAAACGATAGATAGGACTGCGTAATAATAAGAATAATAATTAGGACAATTCCACGCACTATCTGATTCCAAATTAGACGATTAATTACCTGTGTTATAGTAACCTAATAAACAAAGACATTTGACAACTAATAAATATAGGTAATACTCAGGCTTACTACACCCAGAGTACAAACAGAAGCGCATCACATGTCTGACTCTTTTTAAGGGTTACCACCAATATACTCCTTAAATCGCCTTTCAACGCGTGCTTTACATAAACGTAAAAAACGTAAATATAATGCTAACGTAAAAACTGTACAAAAAATGTAAGGATTTTTTGAGTCTACCGTTTAGTGGCGCTGGATGTGAATCATCTTGGAGTCGCGTGCATTATTCATGTGCTCAGTTCACCGAGGCGGTCACACGCCGCGCGTTTCTGAGCTGACAATTTATATCATATAAGACGCAGCACTTTTTAAACCTAGATAACCAGTGGATTAAAATCACAAACGAAACCGCGCCCGGGCGTTCTGTGGTTGGATTGTTGGTAAGCTGGCAAGTACTAAGTAGGCGAAAATGTCCATTTGCATGTCATATCATCATATTGTATCAAATCAACTTGATTTCTAGTGGACATATGAAATAGACAATCCAATAATTAAATATTTACTTTGTTCTGTCATATCATTAGGTTTTCGTAGTTTCGGACTCAACCCACATAACGAGTAACGATTGATTCAATGTCAGAAAAGATTCTCTCTAATTAAACTTAATAGAAAATCTTATTTCTATAGAATTTCAATTTGTTAACAGATTACAAACTGAACGCAAAACGCGAATAGCCAGCGATTCATCTACAAATAACATTTGAGCAGCTTCCCACGGCTGAGCTTGTCTTCGTCAGACGTGTTATTATCGGGGAGAAAAAAATGGTATTCTCGGAACATTTTGACAAAACCTTTCAAGTTATGACCTCATAAAGCGTCGATATGAACCGGACTCAATGCGCGCGGATAAACACTGTATTATTCACCACCGTCGCATCACTCACGTTGACATTAAATACACAAAATTACACGTTCGCAGCGCACGGTATTGTCGCAAAAAGTTTATGGCGGATTTTTTTGCTAAGCTCCCCGAAACGCCGGTCGAGACGAGATTGTGAGGTGAACTCGCGCAGTAACTTGGAATCCACGTTGCTGTTCTGAGCGAAGTAATTAAAAACAACTGTACGTTAAGTTAAGTTAAGCAAAGTTAATTTATCTAGTTGGTGCACCAACGATTGCTACATTCTAACATATATAAATAAACATGGACACAGTTCCAATTCTTAATACAGGTAAATTTGAAAGCTCTGAAAATTATACAAAAAACTGTCTCATTGCTTATATAATATTACGTACATAAGACATATACATATGTGAATACAACTTAAGATGGTCTTATCTCTCAAAATTTTAAATTTTAAATTAATTTAAAGTGATAAAATATAATTGAAATATCTTTTGTGATCGTACGTTAATCATTGTGGTGTGATAAATTTTATTAGTCCCGCACCACTCAAGACCGTCACCATTCTACCGTCGACTTTTGAAATTATTAAAAAACGTGGAACAGTGTCCAGTCTCCGCGAAAAATACAATTAACAAAAAAAAAGCCGCCAAAAAGCTTTTTATAACTCAGTAAATTCAAGCTTGGTGATATATACCTTAGCAAAGTTGAGTCCTACGGTCAATCTTGGGAATTGTAATATTTTATTTGTATCTACATAAAGCTTATATTTGATTGATGGTGAGAATCTGGAGGATAAATTTAACATTGTCAGCGCATAAAAGGCTTTGACAGTTCGCGGTAAGGTCGGCAAAACGGTAGGTTGGACAATTTCGATGTCGGGGAGATATTATGAATCGTTTTTGTCAAATGTCAACTTCTGTGGTCGCGTCCGCTCGTGTTTCTGCCGTGTACTGGGTACCGTTGGCATACAAGAATCCTCTAATTGTAAAATTGGTCGAAAAATGTAATGTTGTCTGAAAATGTATAAATACTAAATAGGTAGCGTTCAGTAGCTACGTTTTTCTTTTCTTCCTTTATCTTCCTTCCTTCTTCCTTTTCGTACCCTTTAATTCTTTCTCTTTTCCTTTTATTGTTTCTTAACTTTAGAGCTTTAGTGGTATTATTCAAAATATTTTAGAAAAAAAGATTTTAAAAAATATATTTTTTTTATATGTTGGATTTTTTTTTAAACAAATTTGATATAATTTCAATTTTTTCATTAGAGTTTCGACTAGCGAACGGACTTTACGTAAGTTTACAAGGTTGTACAGAACCGATGGAAATGATACGATATTTGCTTTACACCTTGTCCGTGTGTTAGACGCCACACACCGCCCTGTTCATTCTTGACTGCGTTTTGTCAAGGGCACGTAAAGAGACGACTTAATTTACAAACATAAAGGATACCTAAATTTGATCTAGCCACGTATTATGGAACCTTTAGGGTTAATACCGTACCGATCTAGATTGGAGCAACGTGGAGTGACCGAGACTGCTAAATTGAAAAAGACACGTCGCATATGAATACTGGTTGAAAATATTTTTGAATTTTAAATAATTTGAATAAAGTTTTTCTTTTTAAAACAATTTGTACTAATTTGTAAGCAGATTATTACTGGGTGCAGATTTTAAGGGCATCATGAGAATATCGCATGTTTATTTTAGTGGTGCACTTTCGCGTGTACCGAATAAACAAACAGAAGAGACTAATTAGCAAAAGCTGCAGTGAACACTAATTTCGGTCGTTTTAATTTCGTAATGTTTGTCTTGTGCTTTTCCGTTTAACAATTCAATCGATCGCATTGCGGTGTTTTAGAAAAATGTCAATTTTAGAAAGTATAAGTATGTAGTCAAAGGGAAACTTTCCTTGTTACATTCCACAATTGTCAATTTGATCTTTTTAATCTACATTGAGCAGTACAAATGGGGACTTCAAAGAGAAGTGTTTATGACATCCGAGAGTACGAGAATGGCGGGGCAGGAATGTGCATCTTTAACTATGCAAACGAGGGGAGAAGCTAATTGTATTCTCTTTGGGATTTTTGTACGACGAAAATTAAAAGCCCTAAGAAAAAAAACATTTCGTTTACACAACGAAATTTGATTTATTGTCTGTATAATCCAAACCGTGCGAATGTTAGTAAGCACGTGTATTTATTTAACGTGCATTCACGATAAAAAAATACCGAAGCTAATAGAATATTAATTGATAATTTTGAATCTAGACGTACTTTTTCCTAATGGACATTCTTTTAACACACTTTAATACAATATAATCACTATATATCTGGTATATATCATGGGTCACATAGAATTCGGTCAAAATTTAATTTAAAGACACCGCAATCTTACCTTCTGAGATTTACCCTCAACACATATGTCCCTATGATGGCTCCATCTTCCGGTGTGAAACAGAACAAATCCACTATTTACACGTGTAAGTACTGGGGGTCAATGGCCGCGCTAAATTTGTTCCTCGGTACAAGGTATAGGGTTATTTTTGATAACGATTACTGCATCGAGCACTCTATCTAAAGTACACGGAGTTTTATACGACGATGTCAAGACTCCTCTGGTTGTCTCTTATATAATAGTCGTATGATTGAAAAGGCTATAGCACTTAAAGGATTAATTATTACATAATACGTCTTCAATAAATTTGTAATTAGAAATGATTGGAATTAATCGCATTTTTTAAAAGCATGAAATATTCAATTTATATTTTTTTTATAAAAGAAGGTACGTTGATGAATATAACACATATTAATATTACACATATTAACTCAACAATTTTGGTTAAGACATTGTATATATGATGTAATGTGTTAAATGTAATTGGTATAACGTAAATTTACTACAATTATTATTATTCACAGAAAAAATTTAATGTTAGTAAAACACGTAAGCTGACATCTAACAGTTAGATTTTAACTTGTGATAAGTAATGTTAAAATAAAAATAAAAATTAAATGAATAAATTCAATTTCCAGCCGAAAAACACAAAAGCTCACAACATTGAATTCATCCACGAACTCCTAATTAGTAACGTTAAAATCGAAGTGAACACAATGACTCAATCCAATTTCCATTCTAAAAACACGAAAGCTCACAACATTGAATTCATCCAGGAACACCTTATTAATAACGTTAGAATCGAATTTAAAAAAATGAATAAATTCCATTTCCATCCCAAAACCATCCGAAAGCTCCGAACGCTGAGTTCATCCATAACCGGCTCATCACGATCCATGCCCGAAATAGCGCCCTGAATACACCCGAGTGTTATTACCAAAACCGCTCGCATAGTGTTATAGATATTTTAACGAGCAACAACACACGTTTGGGTGGTCCTCTCGTAAACTTAGTTCACATTACACACAGTTTGAACTACGAATTTTGTCAATTGGTTGGGGATTTGGGGATACTCGCTGCAACGCTTAGGGCTGTGGGTTCGGTGTGATTGTGAACAAATATTTGCGTCTGGAATGAAACTTGATGTGTATGCGGTTTAAAATCATTAATTACATATTAATAAACAGTCCCATTAAAACTTGATATCTAGCGATATTAATTTCCGATTAATACGTAAAATAAAAATCTTGAATCACAAAAAAAATAACTGTTCTTTCAAAATATAATATATAAACTTATGAAAATATCGACAAAATTATCTCTATTTTTTTTCCCGATTTAACTTGCTATGTATTTTATCAGGTATCGCCAAAGCACAATTTTTATCTATTTCGGGATACTTGCAATTAAAATGCCACCCAGATCTATTCGTCAAATGGGTTATAATGGATTTAAATTGAACAACGTTAAGAGAGCAATCAAGATTATTGCTCACTGTATTTGTATGGTTATTACCTAGTTATATAGTCGTAGCGATATTAAAGTTTAGTGACATTTAAAAATTTTATAATCAGTATTATTACCGACAAAGGGACTTACTTTGTTAAAAGGGAAATTTAAATGAACTGTTGATCGTATTTTATTCAATACCACTCTTTATAACAGTGAAAAAAAAGATCAAAACACTGTGAGGAAAGGTTCACCAAGGAAGCGGTCGCCAATATATTCAATATAAAATAATATCTTAATACTTATGGAAGGATATAAATCTACGCCATCTTGTTACCGTAATTACCAGCCTGTCTATTTGGGATAAACAATATATTATAATCCAGTAACGCCAGGTGACATTTTAAAATATTAGCAGTTAATTTACGAAAACGAGCTAAACGATGTAATAAACCAATTTTAATACGATCTTTTCGGCGCAGCGACAAAAATCTAATTTTGTCAAATGTATAATGTCCCGGTTCCCGCAGTTGCTGCGTCAACAAACAGTATCGTTTGAGATATTTCAGTCCGTCCGTCCGTCCGTCCGTCACTCTGTATATATTACGACCTCACAGAGACATCTGACGACAGCCTATCAATCTTTTAATAAATACCAGACTACGTGCTAACAAGACGAGTAGTGCACTCCAAAATGTATCGTATAAACCTATTAGCTGTTCGCTTAAGATACATTTTTGTTCGACAAATAATTTAACGGGTCACAACTAACCCTGTTAGTATTATTTGTGACTTTACAAGACAGCGTTTTACGAGCCGCTCAAATATTCACACTTTTTTTTTGCGCCGCCTGAAACATATGTAGGATATAAGCGATAACACCGTTTTAATAGTTATTATGACATTACACACGAGACGAGAAGTATCATTTTTTTTGATATGAAAGTGAAAATTTAGGGTTAACTGCGCGTTAGGTAGCGTGACGACGCTAATGAAAAAAAAAGAAATAAAAATAAAAACGAAAAAAAATCGCTTTGACAAAAAGTTTACGGTCGTTATAAAACGTCGCTGTAAACTAGTTTTGTCACAGTCGCAGCGTCTGAGCGAAAATAAAGAGTTATGGTGTCGTAATATTTCGAGGGCTCCGAACTATTTTGCTACTGAATACCGGTGCTGCTAAAGAACAAAGCGAATGAAAATAAAATGAGTGAAAAAAAAAACATTTTAGTACCCGTATGCGACGTGGATTACGTTACATTCGGGTTTACGACGACACGGAATTAGAATTCCCTCATCGTGCAATACGAATTGTCCTGAAGCAGTAAAACTTTACGTAAACATTGTATAAATTAAATTGGTAATCAGCTGGATACGACACAGAATACAACTATGCAGTAAATCAACTGATAAATAAAAAATATTTTCCATGTTAATATTTTTTAATATGATGAAAGCGATGATGAGACCTACGATGGAGTATGCTTCCTCGATTGAGTATTATTTATCACACAAGTGCGTGTAGCATTTAAACTGTAAAAACAAAGAGAAAAATAGACTATGTTTCTTCGAATGAAATGTTATAAACACTGATATACATATAGTTACACGGACATATAAGATCAGTTTTTGGATGGAGATAGATTCTCTCATACAGATTTTTTTCTCTAATACAGATTTTTTTACAAACGTCAACCACGAACGAATGAAAAAAAAGTATAAACTTACGTTTCATCCAAGAATAAAACTAATTTACACAATGTTTATATTTTATAACTCAAAAAAACTGTGGCTCTTTAATTATCTCAAGCAATTCGAGAAACAGGTATTTACCCTACGTTTACTACTAAGCTATGGATGTAAATTATACGTTAGTGTGAAAGTCGGTGATAGATCGTGGAGACAGCGCCATTAGTAAACGCTGCGAGTCAGCAACACCTCGACTAGGATGACCAACTACTATGGTGTTACTGAGATTTAGTAATATTCAGCCCACATTACATTTTCGTAATGATCGACTTCCGATAGTGCAGATACTGACACATTCTTGTTAGTGCTAACTGCAATAACAACCAGTGCAACTACACTAAAAACTAGTGCACTAACTGGTGCAGACTGCATTAACAACTAGTGCACTAACTAGTGAAAACTTGATGAACAACTAATGCACTAACAAGTACCTAAATTGTTGAAAATTACTATTAGTTTCATTACTGCAGTCCCATTATTAATGAATGCTCATCAACTAATTCTTATTAGCATCGGTTGCTGGCTTCACATAATCCTATTCCTATAGTCATATTATAGCTTAGTTACTCAGAACCTAAAAAAAATACGTATATTACAGAATTGCCAGATTAATCTATATCTTAGCATTGCCAGTGTAAAAAAAAACATATTATAAACGAACACTAATTAATACATAACGCCGGAGAGAATTAATACATTCAAATTAACATAAATGGACAAGAGATGTTAAATGGAAAATCAGTTAAGTATCAAATATTTCACATTTAAATCGTCCTTTTTCATAACTCAGGTTGACAACAACAATGCCATGTTCATGGCGACCCTGGTAGGAGACGGGCATAATTCCACCTGACATTGGATCCGGCGCGTCGCGCTGGTATTACAACCCGCGCTCTACGCGGAAAGATATCGCATTATCTTTAAATGTATCAACTATAACCCTGCAAAGTTGCGGAGAACAAGACAATTCTCGTAAAGACTTCTATAGGAGCGATCTTAGCTCGGCACTGTCTTTCCTCGTCGATAGGGCTTTTTTTATAATATAGAAGTAGCAGACGAGCATGCGGTCCACCTGATGGTAACTGGCTACTGGCGCCCATGGACATTTGTAATCGAC
>DWQT01004136.1:0-11581 GCA_018244895.1 Myscelus amystis hages | reverse complement strand
ATGGATTGAACTAGTAACTTTTTAAGATCCTCTAATGTACCCATATTTGTGCAAATAAATGTCTTTTGTCTTTTGTCATGAAGCGGTACTGACGGTATGCGCTTATTTTCTACGATAAAGGCTCGTATAAATTAGGGTTAGTCAAAACAAGCATGAAAGGGCACTTTATAAGCAAGCTTGCTACATTCTAAACAGCACCTCATTTATCTGATCTGGTAGTCAAACGTATTTACATAAAAATATATTAGACAAGCTGGCCCGGCGAATTTCGTGTCGCCTTACGACGAAATAAATCCCGATCCCTTGGGAACTCCGGGATAAAAAGTAGCCTATGTATTATTCTGGGTCTTCAGCTACCGACATACCAAATTTCATCGTAATCGGTTCAGTAGTAATTGCGTGAAAGGGTAACAAAGATCCATAATTAACTTCCGCATTTATAATATTAACAGGATTCTTCAGTATCCACGGCATTAATATCTAATGCTTCAAACGGTTTCCGTTTAGATTTCAAATAAAACTGTTTTTGGGTAATTGGTATAAAAGGGAGTGCCACAAGGTTCAATTATGGAGCTGTTACTCTTTATGGTGATAAAGGTTATAATTATTTTATAGCTATGTAGGAAATATGAACGTGGTTACATCACGTTCATATTTCCAAGACCAGTTTTCACGAACTAGTAGCCCAACAGTGGGCCAATATGTGTCGTTAACAGCTAAGACGGTCCTAACGTAATCAGCTTAAAGCTTGGGTTCACGATTTTCTCAAAGAAATAATAAAATTAGAGTCGAATACTGATGAAGTAAGAGATTACTGTACTATCGAGGAGTTGATTTAAGTTGGAAATCGTTTTATATCGTAGTTCCAATTTTGAATAGTTACCAGGCAGTCTCTTGGCCAGTAAGTGCAGTTCCTAGGTGAATTAATCGCAAAAGGGACAAGATTGCACCAGCTAACAATTCCTGGGACTCCCAGCCATCCACCATCAACAAGATTGGGGTGGTATATCAAAATAGTCCAAATATGTTGCGATAGAGCAAAACCGGTCAACATGACAGCAAATTAGGATAGATCGAAAATCACGAGGAAAATATTGTCAATTTGATAGGTCGCGACCGCCAGCATAAAGAAAGGGTGCATGGAAGAATGAAAACCCTATTTCATGAACCATTCACCCGTAATTACATTGTCACTGTTATGTTTTTGCAAAGCAACAGTTCGTTTATATTAACCTCTCACATTATATACAGAAATTAACATAATGTCCGCTAAAGTGTTTACTTGTCAGTTAAGTAGAGTGATTCTCCATAAATTTAAAGCAAGCTTGCGTATTAGTCTTTTGACGTTATTCATTATTGATTGATTGATTAATTGATTGATTAGGCTGTTTGAAGTTATTTATTCATTAGCCTTTCGAGCATTTTAAAATCATTCATGAGCTCCCAACAAGCTCATCTTAGTACGAGTAATATTTTTCTAGTTCTTAGAGTATTTCAAATATCAGAATGATTCTCAGTATTTCCAATATCTAGTACTATGTTGTTTTTTTCTTTACATAACGCCTATAAATGTAATTGCTGCCACTTATACATGTTCATGTTGAAAAGGCACTGATCTATCTATATAAATATTGTACCTATGTATCATCTGGCTGTGTACTAAAACACAGGGAGACAGATGCCTAATTTAGCATAGGATATCCTTGTGTGGAATTCTCCAAGTTATTATATCCCAGTCATATTTTTTTTTAATTCTTAATTAAAATTTGCCCCCGGCTTCGCGCGCGTTTAATTCGGAGTAAAACAATCCCCTTTCCCTATACCGTGAAAATATCCTCCTGTCTATGGAATATCTTAATTCGTAGACTACATTTTTACTTATTGCCATTAAGAAATTCTGAATTGCAACGCGTGCGACGCCTTACCAAAACTGTACGTGTAAACCTTCCTTTTGAATCACTCTATCTATTAAAAAATCCGCATCAAATTCCGTCTCATTTTTTAAAGATCTACGCATACATTGGGACAGGAAGCGAAAGAGACTTTGTTTTATACTATCTAAAGATATTATTACTGTCACTAATGCTGCTATTACTACTATGATGTCGTCGCCACATGATGCCACGTCAAAAATTATCAGTTCTATTTATCCAAAATAAAGTGTGTTAGTGCCACGAGCATAACACGAGTATTTGTGTCTAAGTTTGGAATATAATAGTTAATTTTAATTGATGTATTTATACAAAAATTATATGTCCCCAATATTATTTGTATTATCGTTAATTTAGACAGAAAAAACTAAGTAGAATTTTTATGAAATATTTGAAGCGCCATGGTGAGATGTTGTTGAGTAACAAGAAATGTCTGAAATCCACTAAATACCATGTTTAGCTACGCGAGGGCCACAGGAGTTAAACTGCTCTGTGAAATTATTAGCTTAGCTGTGACTTTTAAGTAACATACCCAATTCTTAACAATTATATAACGAACATCCTAACAAATAACAAAATTAAATTACGAAGGTGGTAGAACCTCTGTGGTTCGACTCCGGCGGCACCACCGCCACACCTATTTCTGCCTTATAACAGTAGTGTTAAGCGCCGCTGTGTTCTGGTTTGAAGGGTGTGGTAAGGGAGACATACTTTTCGAGGCCCTCCAGTTTAGTCCTCAGGGGTAGAGGCGCATCTGTGGTCGAAATCACATAGGTATCTAATCTTATCTGGAGTTGATTACAAATGTCCTTTGGTGGCAGTAGCCACTTACCATCAGATGGACTGCATGCTCGTCTTCTACTTCTATATTATAAAAAAAAATAATTAACATGACTAATATTTTGGATTCCAAAGACCATTGAGACATTAAAACAACCATGTGACAGTGTCAGATTGCCACATGTCAGATTAACAGTGTGACATAGATGGCGTACATCAAAAATGTTTCGATACACTTGACAGATGTGTTCAGATGAATTTACAACGTATTTTGTACGCGTTTTACATATTAATACGTTTAGATCAAGTGATCGCGGGCCAGAATCCTGAACTTGTTATTTCTCAGAGCGGCGTGGATGCTGTGTCGCCGTGCTCTGTTGGTTTCAAATTCTTCATAGAATTGAACAATACGTCAGACAAAAACGATTATGAGGTCCAGGTGTCTGGAGACCAGTGCTGCTTGGAGGGCAATGGCAGTCTGGATTGCGACGTGCTGGATATACTCGGTGACTGTGTGGGGATTATACCACGAGGTAAAGTACGCCACTGTTATATATTCGTTGACTAGCTGAACTACTGAAACCAGGCAAAACTGGAGATTTTGCAACTGCAGAACTATTTGTGTGATGAGCACATTTGTGTGTGGTGTCTGGGTTTAATAAGAATATTTATATAGGTGTTGTGTTTACGCTTGTTTGTCAACAGTTACCATAGCAGGCGTTTAGTTTCATAATTTGGAATCAGATATCCGTGTGTGGAATTGTTTCTGGGGTGAATCGTATACATGTGATATATACGACGTCCAGAAGAAGGTTTTACATTGAAGATTTGCTCTTAGTCGGTGGAAAATTATTTCATAACTAGCTTTTGCCGCGGCTTCGCTCGCGTTAAGAAGTATTATCTAAGGTTTATACAAATGTTCATCTCAAATTTTATCCCATTAAGGGTGGAATTTATCAAAATCCTTTCTTAGGGGATACCTACGTCATAATAGCTTTATGTGTACAAAGTCTCAGCCCGATCGATTTAACATTGGCAAAGTTTCATACAAACTTTCATCCCTTATTTTATCCCTTTGGGGGTAGATTTGATCAAAGTCCTTTCTTAACGGATGCCTACGTCATAACATGGGCCTGCAAGCCAAATTTCAGCCTGATCGGTCCAGTGGTTTGGGCTGTGCGTTGATAGATCTCTATGTCAGTCACCTTTGAGTTATATCTATTTAGATTATTATTTAGATATGTATTTTAAAGACAATATTTATTCTTTTCAAGGTACTGCTAAGACGGTACGCATGGTTGCGCCTATCCTAGACCCAGTAGAAAGACGCGGATACTGCATTCTATACCTCGATTCAAAATGCAATTACAACGGAAGGAACATGAGAGACACAGTTAAAATAAACTTCAATACGTCAATCGGAAATATGAATAAAATGTTCGAACCAAACATCAGACGCTGTGAATGTGTGGACGAAGACCCTTTGAACGATTGCAAGCCAGTCGACTGTGACCCTTATTACAATAACCGTAAGCCGTATTATAGTACACAGTACAAAAGATGCGTGGCCGCACCGCATTGTATATCTGACGCATTATCAGGATTGCCGAACACAATTTACGATCCAGTATCGAACCGCTGCGTTCGAGGCAACTCGATTGATAAAAGAGACTTAGATTATATTAAGGTACTGAACACAAAAGAGAGGCCAACAAAGGACGTTCTCATTATAAAAAATTACGATTACAACAACGAGGATCATTTCACAGACGGTGTTCTAAAGGAACCGTTCGATAAGGCACCGAAATGCCAGAAATGTAATAAGTTGCATATTCTCGACCCACAAACAATGCCGTATGAAATGAAAGGCTGTCGCATGCGCAGTTTCATGGATTATCTCAAACGCAACAAGTATACGCTGAGCGTTTTTGGCGCAGTGATTCTGCTTCAGTGCTGCTTGATCGTTGGACTGCTGTACCGTTTCAGCAAAGGCTGCGTGTGCTGCAGGAAGAAAATTATCGTGAGGAAATTCTTCAACTACAGACAAGACGCTTCAGTGACCACACCGTTGATTGGCACCAGTAATATGGACACGGAAACTGACTATCGCTTCGAGACTGAATCCTCGAATGTCGATAACAGACTTAAATGCTACAAAGCGTGTCAAAAAGAACGGAACAATAACGCTAAAACGAGTATGTCCGATGATATACTGTCGAAATGTTTGAATAGACGCAATTGGAGTAGACAGAGAAACGGAACCGTGCCCATACCAGAAGCGGCGAACGAAACCCAAACCACGGGTAACAGTGAACTGTACGATAGGATAAGAAATGAAATTGAATGTAAAAAGGTAAGCGAAACGAGAGTGATATTCGAAGACGAAAAGCCTAAAGTTGTGGAGAGGTTCAATAAGAAAATTGGAAGTATACCAAAATGTCTTAACAGGGAAATAATAGAGCGCGAAAAAGAGGAGATTGAGGTACAACAGTCGTCGGAAATAGAGTTACGTTGCCACAGCTACAATAACTGTCGCAACTCTAATGCGACCGGATTCAAGCCAAACACGATTGTTAGAGACATAGGGTATTTCCAAGCGGAGAAGAAAGGGACGAAATCGGCGTCGACCGACAAGGAGGTACAAGCATACTTTTCAAACGATTCAATCGACGATCTGCTGTCAGAGCGCGGGATATACCACGCGGATGATATATCGAAATTCACCATCGACTCGTCAACTCCGACTCCAGTTTCTAATAAGACATCAAAGAACAATCTGGTGAGAAACGTATTGTCGTTTTTGCATAGGAAATCGAAAACGAACGCATCTTCAGAACCTGGCGGGAAGTCTAAGGAAAATCTGGACGTTAAGCTCATACATATGTCTCGAGCGTCAATATGCTCAACTAGCAACGATTCAGGATGCTTGAAATGCGCAAAAACCATAGGCTCCAGGACATCGTTGTGATGTTTTTGTACATATATATTTTTTATATACAGACCGTGTTTGTTTTTAGGTGAAATAGAATGTTTATTTTGTATCCGTGTTTCCATATGTTCACTTTAACAATTTGCCGTTGGCTCTGCACGGAAATTTATTTCGAATCGTCCACGTATACAATAATACAAAATGTTGGGTGGTAGCATTTAAAATGGCTGCTCCATTTTCTGCACTGCAAGTAAGAGGGATAGAAAGAAAAGGTTTATTACATACAAATCCAAATCAGAAGAAGTGACAATACAGAAGAGGAATAAAAATATGTTAACAATATTAAAAATCTTCGCCGTTAAATGGAAGTCCGTATTTCAGCCTTGTGGAAAACGCTGATTTTCAGCGTGATTGTTTTTAATTGAAAAACAGTGAAGGTTTCATCAAATTTATTCGGCTAAAACGAATTTGGGCGTTGTTCCGCAGTTGCATACGCATTGCGGACACACCGTTGATACAGACGTGGGTGGTGACGTAACATAACGCTCTGGCGTTACCTGGAAAACGTATGCCAATATTTAACATCTTGTAAAGAATTTTAACACGCTTATACTACACTAGCTGACCCGACAAATGATGATTTGCTATAGAAATTATAATTAACACACCCGCAACCCTCTTACAGGAGGAATTTCGTTCTTAGCTGACCTCTGCTCGCTGAAAGGAATATTCCTACCAAATTTCAAGTGTCAAGGTCTCCTGGTTCCAGGGTTATCGTAATGAGTCAATATATTGCTGTAAATCTCCTATATAGATAATGCTCCTGAGAAGTCTACCAATCATGACGGTGCCTACCTTAATTTTTGGGAAATGGATGTTTCCAATCAATTTGAAATGAGGCAACGGACCTCGGGTGAGACACATACACTGAAAAAGAGATGGATATATGATTTTATAAATTCCATAAATTAAATAAGACTATCTCATTATGCTTTTCCACATACATAACCGTCACGCCAGGTCCCTAACGCGGTGGGCAGAGCGCACCGAGCGCCAAATATCTTTGTCCTTACAAACCTGCCGTGCTTCATCCACATCCATCACTCTCTTTATGCACACGCCGGGTTCGGAAACTCTTGACTCCCCCGTCAAGTGTCTGACCTATTCGGTCGTGATAGGACTGTCTTGGTCTCCCTCGGCTACATCCATCAACACTCGCGTTGTAATCTGCTTTGTCATTCCTTCATCATTCATTTTTTCCACACGCCCGAGCCATCGGAGCATTCCCTTTCTCATGCTTTTCCGAATATATAGTTAAATGTTTACTTACGCCGGCCTAAACAGAAATAGCATGTTATTATGTGTGATATATAAAGGAAAATCCAAAAATATGATTATTATACCATCACGCCAGGTCCCTAACAGGATAGGCAAAGAGCACAGAACATCTCTATCTGTGCAAAATTGTGCTTCATTTACATACATCTTTTCATACATTAAAAATGTAATTTTTGAAAATATGCAAAATGTAGGGTAGTTAGTCGATATTCACAGTCATTCTTCCTAGGTCTCGCGTACGAAACGGACGTGCCGCGCGGAGCTGGTCAAGTGTTTTAAAAAATCTTTTTTTACGTTATTAGCTCTTGACTAATTTGTACACAGTCATAATATGTAAGGAGGCCCATGACTATTTTTGCTGTTAATACCTGCAATTCGACTATTTTCGGTTTGAATGCTAAATATTCCTACATCCTCAATACTATATAGAGAAAAGAATTACTTACTTTCTGTAATAATAACAGTTGAGTATTAGCATCATTGAAAAAGATCAATTATGGCGGTTCTTGATAGACATCAGGTTGATGAGTAAGCGACAACCTTTACAAGCGTTTTTTAATCTATAAAAATCCACAGACCCATCGATGAAAATGTTGTGTTAGAATTATATTTTTACTTACTGTAGCTGGCTGTAATGTTAATAATACGCGTTATAATAACTACAATTTAATTTAAAAAATATTTAATAACAATTTAATTTGTAATTATGAAATCAAAATCGACTTGGGTGAAACAGTTTTTTTATCTGTGTAAGGAGTAAGGAGTAAGAATTTCAAGCTAGTCTAGTATGATATAGAATTTCACTTACTTGTGTCTAAAAATATTAAATGACATTTATTGTTACTTTCAAAATAAACAAAATAAATAAGGTAGTTAATATTAAGGTAGTTACAAATATTTTGGTAGAACACTGGGAACCCGATGCGGTATATTATTCATAACGTTTGTGTTTATATAATAATAATAATTTATTTCAGTCAACTGTTACTTGGACTATAATTATTCATAAATATTAATATGATTTTATTATAGTAATTACCAAAAAGCAAAAATAAATTGATTAAAAGTTATCTACTTAATTATTCCTATAATTTTATGTAATTCTCCAACAATTTGGTCACCATTGCATAGGTTACGTCAAGTATCGGAGTTTTTATCACTATATTAATTATACTTACGTAATACTGTAATTGTTTAATGAAAATTAAATAAACAATACAATCATCATTATAGTTATTTAATTACTTTTATTTTAACTCATCAAAGTGTCCTTAACTTTGAAAGTTTGATTAAATCAATTATAATGAGGAAAATTAGATGAATTTATTTCAATGTCGATTAGAACTTGTGTAAACTTACAGTCATCTGAAAAAATATTAATAATAATGATATAATTATTAATTTACTTTGAAATAAATTAATTGAAATGAGGAAGAAAAGAGAGAATTTACTTATTTATTTTATGAATAATTAATATAAATTACATAAGATTTATTATAGAAAAAAAGTTGGTTCATTTGTTTCCGTTAATTTACCAATGTAGCAAAATACAAATTGCTATTCATTTAATTAATGTTACGTAAATGAAATGAAATTAATGTTAAGTAAATATTTTACTTCATATTATATAAATATTAATCGACTATGAATAAAACAAGAATCTTACCCATTTCTGAAATTTAAAAAATTCAATGATTTTATATAGGTTTTTATTGAGGTAGGAAAATTGTAAGTATATCTAATAGGGTTGCCATACCAAGATAAACATAATAACGATGGTTGACTATTAAATAAAAAAATAGAATATAGGTAAAATCGACCCAATATACGAAAAATAGTTTTCTCTACATCCGGGTGTAGTAAAAATATCTTATTACTATTATTTAATTTAAATAAACTATAGTTTTTTATTAATATGCAAAACTACTCACTTCTGTCTGTAAAATGAGAAACAAATTATTTTTAATAAGCCAGTGTCAATGAAATTATATATCAATTAAACAGATAATAAATTCACTTACATATATTTGCTATAAAAGGAAAACAGAATTTTTAATAATTGAAAAAAAAGTAATGAAATGTGAAGTTTAAGTTAATTGTTATAAGTAATTGCTTACCATAAACTGTAATTGTAAAAAAACAATAATAAATATGTAGTTAATAAATTATAGGTAATGATAATGTTATCAGAGAAAATGCATTTAAAATACTTACACTACCGTCCTGTAAAATAGAAAATATTAATTAAATACAAAAAATATTAACCCCTTAATTTTTATTCCCTTACTTTTAGTTTACTGTTATAACACTGATATTTGATGCTAAAACGCAAGAAGAGTGATAGTCAGACATAAGCCAGGATTCGAACGAGAAACCATAATTGAGAAGCCTAAGCCTGGCAGGCTAGCACTGCTTATATAAATAAAAAAAACTCATGGCAACGAAAAGGTTATTTTAAAAAATGTTCTTACTTTGAGCTACAAGAGAACATAAAATAAACAAATATTAATCATAAGTACAATTATAATATTTGAACAAATTCGGCTTGATAATGTATTGTACAGATTTTCTTACCGTGATCTGGAAAATATAAAAAAAAAATTAAATGTAGACATAAAAAATATTTTATTTAATGTGATATTCACTAACATAAATCAGTAAGTAAATTCACATTTGATCCTGAATCGCCAATGAGTGTACATTTAACATTTCACATCAAAACCTTTGATATAACGCGGGTATACCCCGAATCACTCACACTCACACACACACACACACACACACACACACACATTCGAACAATATAAGAACTAATTATCTGCAGGTCGATTAATTATTCAATGAAGTTACTAACGTTGAGCTGTAAAGAATAAAGTTGTTTAATGAAATACGTTGAAAAGATAAGTATTGGACATTTTTCGTAATTAAAACTAGAATTTGGAATTATAAACACATTAAAATCCACTGTCTATAGAGAGACTTCATAATCACCATAAAATGTACCAAGGCCAATGTGATAATGGAAAATATATAAAGAAAGCATATATAATATTATAACAGTATTATGTAAAGTAATAGTAAAGCAAAGTAATAAATAATAAAGCATGTAATATACTAACGATCTCCTGGAAAATTTTTATACAAATGCTATTAAAATCTTTTTATGAATTTCGCATACAAAATGTTTATTTGAAAAAAAGGCAATTTTTCAGATGCATTACATATAATGTATGCTTAGTATCGACTTATTTACGGGCTGTTAAAACCTCATAGGTTTCAGGTCTATTGTATTATGATATCCATACTATTATCAAACACAAATATTACTTCAATGTATGTATTTAATGAACGAATTTACTTACACTGTCCTGAAAACCAAAACAGTTTTCATCAATCTTATCCAAATATAAATCAATGCGTTTATTGGTCTTTAGAAAATTAATTTACGTTACAACCCATATTATACCGTTTATAATTTTGACAATTTTGCTTAACTTCATTATGCCAGTAGTGATAATTAAAAAATATATATAAAAACAAAAGATTCAAAAAATCGCTGTGAATTTATTTTAGGAACATTACCTTAACCTGAAATAAAACGTTTCAAGCATTAATTGGGTTATCTATAATTTACACTCATTTAAAATTTTATCTGTGAAATATTTCTGTAATTTATTGATGATTTTAATTTTTTATGAGTACTTTTAAGTGCGCTACTAAATTAAATTCATCATTAAAATAATACTTACTGGCTCCTAGAAAATAATGAAGAATAATCATTAAAATGATTGCTTAGTTTGAATTTCTTAGAATTCGGGGGCACAAAAAATTTTTTGGCTAATATTTAATTTGATTTTGGATGAAGAAACATAGAAGCTCGTCTTGGCGGGGGCACTTCCGTGCCCCCAGATATTTGTGCATATTAAAATACGTTTCGTATTGTTTATTTATTTGATAAAACAATTAATACTACTTACACCCTGCATCGCGTTTACAGGAAGACCATGAAAATGAATTATTATTATTAAAAGGAAATGTATAAAATGATAAATTTCATTTTGAAATTAATTTAATTTTTGTCTTATCAAAATAAAAAAGCATTTGATTTTAATATTAAAAGCACGTTAATAAAAGTTGAGATAATACATTAACAATATATTTCATGAAAGAAAAACCTTACGTATCGATTCTGGAAAAAGAAATCGAAAAGATAATAATTATTTACTTCTTAAATTATTTTCAATGAAATTAAAGTCTTCAATAAATATTTTCTTGCTTCCCCCTGTAAAACCTAATAAATATTCTTTGTTGGAAGATCACTCAAAAAACCAGAATTATTTCCATAAATGTCCTTTCTTATAGCACAGATTACAAATTAATATTGAAAGATATTTTCCAGTAGACATCAACTTAGTGTGGTCTTAAAACCGCTGCATCCAAAGCTATATCTCGTAGAAAATGTTCTGCCTCAGCTTATAAATTATATTTGACCATAACTTATACTTGAAACCATAAATTACATTCGAGACCATAGACCATAGACCATTTAAAGGTGGTAGAACCCTCTGTGGTTCGACTCCGGCGGCACCACCGTCACACCTAT
>DWQT01004135.1:0-11581 GCA_018244895.1 Myscelus amystis hages | reverse complement strand
CTTTACATAGTATAAGACAAAGTCGCTTTTGTAAAGTATGCGTAGATCTTTCAAATTACGCAAAGGATTTTGATGCGACTTTTTTAATGGATAGAGAGATTCCAGAGGAAGGGTTGTATTTATAACTAGCTTTTATCCGCGGCTTCGCACGCGATGCAATTCAGAATTTCTTAATGGCAATAAGTAAAAATGTAAAATATGAATTGAGACATTCCAGAGATACCAGGAAATTTTCACGGTATAGGGAAATGGGAATTGTTTTACTCCGAATTCAACGCGCCGAAGCTGCGGGCAAAAGCTAGTGAATAATCATTTAAAAGCACCGATACATATTTAATTATGGTTACTGTCGAGTAAACATAGCCGTCGAAGTCTGTATTCAATTGTTTCGTGTCAGATACGAGCACAGTCTGCGAGCAACAGTACGCGCCGGCCACGGGTTGGTTTCTCTATTCAATTTAATAGTACATTTAAAATTGGAACTAAGTGTACATTAACTTCAAAGGTAGTCGTTTTCTGTCGCACGAATCAACCGCCGCGACCTGCGACACAAGAAATCTCAATATATCAATGTATTTGCATTTGTTATATTAAAGTAAAGAGCCACGTAACAGAGACGTTTGGTTTGGAAATTGGATAGTTTATTATAATATTGACAGATCTTTTCACTTGTATAAATGGTAATTACAATTATTTTACATAAAAAGTCTAAACGCGGTCCGAAGAAAGTGAAAAACGTAACAAAGTTTCATTAGTTACAAATAACTATAATAAATATTATCATTACAATCAATCGAACAGACTTCAAGTCATCAACTATCAATAAAATTGTTACATTCAACATAGAAATATAGTAGTTAATGACGATAGACAACATACAGAATAACGTATCGAAGATGTCTTCTCATATTAAAGATCTGTCAAAAGTTAAATGTCAATAAATCGACCGGTTGGAAGAAATACGTGTAAATAGTCAGTCTTTTAGGAGCATTGAGAAGCTAGTAAAGGAAAATGAACCATATCAAGACGGTCTTAAAGTTTCGATTTCACTAAACGACAAATAGACATTTGATTAATAACCGAACGAAACGGCCGAAGCCGGGTGGGAGCGCCGGCAGCTGGCCGAGCGCCGTTCCACTACCGAGACATTCCCGATACGTTAAAACATTTACATACACAAAACAACCGAACCTAATGGGAATTCGACTAAATCCGTACATTGGTCAGGAGTTGATATTACATTATACGAAGAATTAATGCACGCCATACACACGCATGTGTATACAGGCGGCGAACCGTCGAGGTGTCGACGCGACGAGAGCCGGGCTGCGGCGGCGCCGTCCGCCGGGCGGTCCTATACCTACTTCACTCACTTCACTTAACACTTTAACTTTGTCAGTCTGTTCAAAAGTCTTCTACACCGAGATTTCCTGGATTTGAACGCGTTTCTTTGGCGGCGCCGCGGCGCTGGCCGGCCGCTCCTTGAGCTCCGACTCGCTGCTGCGCTGTGGACACCGTTGGCTATGTTCAATGACGTTAACATCGCGATCGTTATGTGCTCAGCATTCATTGCTTCTCGGTCTAATAAATATATGTATGTATATATTTTATGTCTGTATTATCTGTATTATATTGTAAGTTGTTTGGTAATGGAAAGGAAGGAATGAAAATGTGTCTTGTTATCGGTAACCCGACATACCGTTAAATATAAAACACTATAATTCTTTTGTTTTTCACTCTATACCAGTAGACCGATATTTCATTAAAAAAATTGTGTGAAATTTACGAACTCGCTACGAAAACGTAAAAATGTTCGCTTTTCATGAATTGAAACGCTTTAGTTCTTCATTTTTGGTTGGATTTATATAATCGTCCGGACATAAAGTTTAATGGTGATGGTGTGGCCATTACCAGCATCGTAAGGTTGCCGGCCGTCGGTGGGAATGTGGCGACTATCCTTAGTCCGGAGCGGGGACGAAACTGAACTTTAGAACTAAACACTCTTGTAAATTTAAAAGAAGTGAGACGGTGACGACGTAATATTTGGCAATTTCACTATACAGAATTAAGCATATAAATCCTTCACTCGCGAGTACGGCTGCGACTTACGTAGGTGCAGTTTTTACACAGAGTCATTGCATTAATTACATTAACATCAATGCTAAATAAAGTCCAATCAGCGTTCACAAAAGATCCGCGGCCGCCGGCCGCTGCAAGTGAAACTCGATATTCCCGAATACCAACTGGAAGCTCGTTTTTTTGAATTACATTTGACGGCTGCGAATAGCGTAAACGTGTTTACTTTTTTTCGAAATTTTTGCACGAAATCAGCGAAGTACGCAGTGTTCTGCTCGTATTATTTATGTTTCGCAGTTTCAGAAATCGGCGTACAATCTCCCAAGTTAAATTTAAGTTTAAATATCCGCGCACAGACGCAGGAGCTGGAGGGTTATTACAAAAGTGTACCATTTTGTTTATTTGTTATGGTTGCTTTGTTATGTAGAGTTGTTGTTGAAAAAATGTACTCCGCTCGTTTAGGAACGTTAAAGCTGCAGACGAACAACAGATTTACCTTAAGAGTACTCTTCCTGGGCGACGGCAGCGCGGCGGGGGCGCCGCTCGAGCACGGGCCGCCGGCGCGGCTGCTGCAGCTGCCTGTCGAATCGAGCCCACTTTATAGCGGATATTTAAACGTCGGTCTCCAAACTGTTTACTTTTACCGTTATCTGTTTAAATTTGAAATCCTCATTCATAGTTAAATCACGAAATCCCAAAACCCACAATTACACAATGAACGCGGACACCATCAATATTAAAACTGTGCTCGTTGCAATGAATAGGGCTCGGCACACTCGATTCAGTGAAATGCAAATGATTTCGTGTTTGTATCGAACTAATCGGGAATAATTTAGCATGTTTCATATTCATTTATTCAAAATATTCGAATACGCCTTGAGCGTTCCCGTTCAACTTACGATAGGTTTATCATTGGATTGCGAGGACGAGGTTAATTTAACATTAGTCAACAAAATAGTAAGTAATGCGACACACAGGAAGCCCTCGCCCACCACTACTGGCACTCGGCGTATGACCGAACATCTTTTTAAAACTTATAGCGGCTGGAGTACATTATAATTATAATACAGTTCTGCTGCAATGTCTATATTTTTATTGCTATCGATCATATGAGTTTCCACTAGGTCATCGGAATATTGTGGAATACTATGTAGCGTGCTGGTTAGTCAGCAATATTTTTCTTCTATTTCCTTCGTGCGTCGGCGTTCTTCTGTTTCCAGTCCTTTGTTTTTTCCGTGTCCTCCGCGCACGCTTCTCGACGCCGCTATTATATGTGTATTCACACTTACATCATTTTTATATTTGTTTTGTGAATATACGTGGGGAGTGTTTAAAAGTATTTTCATTTCCTTTCCGGTCAGACACATCCCCACAACTACATAATATTTTGAAGCCTAATAAGCTGTTTTTTACTTTCTGGCCCAAAATAACGTACATACATAAAAATATATAAAAAACTAACATTCTGGAACAGTTACGATCCTCGAAGTGCACCAAAATAGATATAATATAACTATTTTTAACGGTTCACAAAGTACAAATTATGAACGAAATATAAATTGTTTAAGTTGCGTTCTTTGATGTTTAAGTACAATTAGGTACTATTGGCATTCGTATGGCTTATATTTAGACTCCTAAATGACACACTTATTTTTTGTCACTCTTGAACCTGCTAAATGATAAGTACGAGTTAACGGTATAAAATAATGTAATTCGTTCTCACCTTCTCGTCGCGGTCGCCGGTGGGCACCTCGCCGTCTGCCTCTCTGGAGATAGATGCCAGCGAAGACCAAAATATTCAGAGCCAGAAGAAAGCAACCAGCTCCAACCGTGACTCCCAACGCCACGGTGTAACTGTGGGGAAAATAGGATTACATAAAGCTACATTTGTCACACTCAATTCCCATAAAGCTCGGCAGGTTTAAGTATTTCCACCGGTTACGATCCTGAAAAATTCCTACGCCTTTTCTGATTTCATTTGATATCAATTCGGATACATCTTAAAAGAAAGCCGTTTCAAAAGTACCTGTGACGACGATTAGGAAATTAATATAAATTAGGTAATTGACAATATAAAGAAACGGTGGTAATGAGACCTTCAAATTGAATTGAAATGTATTACTAGAACAAAACATGAATTGACTATGCCAACGATTTTGCTGCTGTACACGAAAGTAACATTGTCCAATCGTTGAATAGCTTATAATAGTATCGGTACAGGCGCTTGTCATAAATCGTTGAGAGAAAGATTTCCCGAAATTGATTTAGAGACGTCTCAGACATTTTTTATTGCTTAGTTTCCGGAATATACGTTATGTGGGAAGATAAATGGGCGAACTTCAATAGCTTTTTCGTTCGGCGCATTAAAGCGCATTTTAAAAATGGAAATATTATTTAGAGCTCAAACTGAGCGTCTACTTGAAATATTGAGCCATTACTCGAGAACGAGTCCAGTTAATTCAGTGGAAGTTAGGTGCGATCCATTACCATTATCAGCTGTATCCAGTTGCGGAAAAAGTCGTAGGAGTCTTGAAAAATGGTCGCATTAGACATTATTTGTGAGACAAAAAGGACGAATTTCACGAAGGTAAACAACTAGGTAAACACATTAGTGAGATTACGCGTCGCGGGAGGTTGATCAATCTTGTTTATAGCCCGGCACGTGAGCCGTATCGCCGACATTTATCTGTTATACAACGACGTTCACCTTTGCTTTTCACTATCCGAATATTAAATGTAAACTTGACACGAAAATTATGATATTCTCGACGGAGCCGTCTGAGTCAGCGTTTATTCTTGTCTGTTCAGTATGCATGATTTTCGTTCTATTTTTGAAGATACGAGTACGTACAATGGCAATTCTTATCTCGTTTTCGTTTTCAACTACAACAAGCAATCGATTTAAAACTGTCTCAAGTCCGCCCTGTATTTTATATTCGAAAATCCGAAAACTCAATTTATTGGAAATTTTTAAATTTACAAACTACATAGTTGAAGATTTTTCCAATACTATTATGTATATCTACGTACAAAAAGTTGATGTTAGATTAGTAGAGTGGTCGCCGAATCGCAAACACTTTCGTATATTTTAGGAAAAGAAAAGAAACTTTGCAATGATTAAGTAAAGGAAAAAATGATTTGCACAAAGAACAAAAGTAAAAATGATATTATAAACTCTCTGAAAACTAAATCAAACCTGTCACGAATATATATTAACGTTTCAAATGTATTGCTGTGCTTGCCTGTAGTACTGCGTGTCCAGGGTAGTTAAGGAGTCTTCTTTCGGCGACGTTTCTGGCGGCGGCAGCGCGGAGAGCGCCGGCCTGGCTGAAGGGGAGGGCTCGCATTCTTCCACCTCCAGGGCCTCCTGCTCCTCCGTGGTATCTTCTTCCTCGTCTAAAGCAGCCGTTGTAGTATACAACTCAGGAAATATTTCACCTGGAAGATATTTCTTATCAAATAATTGAGCCTACTTAATAAAAAAGAAAATTGTTTCAACTCAATATGTTGCTTTTAATGTGTCTGTTGATTTAGCTTTGTAACCTACCTACATTTCATTTATGCTCGCTTTTAAACTGAACGCAAATAGTGAAAACGAAATAATGCTGAAAAACAAAATTTTTGTTCTACGTAACTATCACACTACACTGTTTGACTACATTATTAAAGATCTCTTTGATGATTATAGAAAATATCATTACTGTACGCAATGATAGACTTAAGTTCATAGAAAAGGTCAAAGTGTACATTTTCCATTAGCGATAATGGTGATTGACTTTGATGTAATGGAATATCCAAAATGCGCCAAATCACGTCGTTAATGACATTGTCGTAAGGAGAAACCTTTGATGTACCTGACGTATGCTGGAACAAGCACATTAACCTGTTACTAAAAAAAGATGTCAAAAAGCGTTGCTTGTACCTCATTAGTGTAGCATCGAGACAATAATGTTTCACATTCTCTGAAGAACCACGTCCAAAAAATCTACTTAAACGAGCGTGACAAGAAATTTAGGCCATTGCGTATCTGATGGAGCAAATGCCACCTTCAGCTGTCACACAAGCATGGGTATGTAAGCCACTTGCGGATTTATCTCTGTAATTAAGTACAGTAGTACGACTATTTAATGTCTTTTAGTTTCCTCTTCTAATGTCAAGTTTTCCAACTTTAGCAATCTGGATCTTAAGCAAATAGAACAATTGATTGCAATATGAGTTCTAAATTCCAATTCATGTCAATATAAAGAGATCAATGTATGTTTAATAGAGCATGTATGTACTAATAGTCTTTACTTTTTTACCGACTTCAAAAAGGAGGAGGTACTCAATTCGGCCGGGATACATATAATTTTTTTTATGTATGTACACCGATTTCTCCGGGGTTTCTAAACCGATTTACGTAATTCATATTTTGTTTGATGCGGAATAGATTCGAATTAGTCCCATAAAAATTTGATTGATGTAGGCCCATTAGTTTTTAGTTTATGAGCATTATTCGTAGAGAAACGCGCCGCGCCTGGCACAAGATTACTAGCTAAAATATAATAGACGCATTGCTATTACAATGTGCTAGGATGTAGGGCGCACAGACGTATACTTGCGCGTTAACTTGTACAGATACTGTCTTCTACTGTTGATAATTAATTTCATAGTGCATTGTCATTGTTAATTAGTTAAAATAAATAGTTTTTCTACAGTTCAAAGAGTCTTGATCGCTTCTTATTTTATCACGCACTTGGATCTTTTGTACGCGTACCCACAGTTAATTGACAATGCAGCAAGAAACTAAAAAGTATTAAATAAAAATAACTACGTTATTAAAAACCGACTTCAAAACTAAAAAGTAAAAAATAATAAACATTTAATATGAATTATTTACTACCTATTATTTATATGTGCTTTTTACTAAAAGGTTTGAAGTTGGTGCTCGTATTCATTTAAGTGATTAAATTAAAATATAATTATTTGTTTAAGGCTAATAACGTAGTTATTTTTATTACACGATTAATGTTGTAATTGGACCTTAACTTTAAACGGGTACCTCCATATTTAACGTCCTGATTCGGTGTAACCTAAGTATTACAAGCAGATGAAAAGTGTATTGCACGCATAAATAAAGGACCACTTAATTAGCTTTTAGTACACGCGGGCGCGGCGCGGGGCGCGTGCAGGCGGGCGCGGGCGGGTACGGGCGGGCGCGGGCGGACGCGCAAATACCGGCAGTTCATAAATCTTCGCGTCGTTGGAATTAAGACGTAATAAAAACGCGGTCGCGCGCTCGTTAATAACGGCGGGAGGAGCAGGCGGCGATACGCTATACTACATGACCTTCTATTCGGGTAACTACTGTAATCCAACAAATTATTACAAGTTTCCATTAATTATGTAAAATCGGAATCGTCCACCCGGAATCTGTCGAATACCTAAAATTTGACATAATAAGAACTTCATAAAAGCGAATTGAAAACAAGCTGCTTTAATTACAGCACTTTTAAGAAGTGAGGTTGGTGCAATGCAACATAAAATACAATAACGTCTTCGAATACACGGGCACATGTACTGCTGCCAGTTGTTAGACCGAGGAAACATACATAGGTACTCGTATATATGGATCGGTCTCGACTCTCGTGCACGCGTCGTCCCGGCCGACGCCGCACTGACGCGTATTACAAATTGACGCGAGCTACATATTAACGGCTTAGAGAACCTTTTAAAGCTGCCGAGCATGCACTCCCGCTGCACCTCTTATTTATTTCAGCGTGCACTCTGCGCCGATGGTCTCGCAAATAAACAAAAGAGTCCGATCACTGGCAGCGGCGTACGTTGATGAATATAGCGGCGGATTTACGCTCAAGTGTATCGGAAAATGTACGGCGTCGCGAGCGGCGCGGGCTTGCCTTCGCTTTGACTTCTGTCGTTCCATTCAAATGCATTTTAAGGATATTTTGACGGCATAACATCCGTAACATAATTATGCAATAAATAATCTTACCCTTAAGCATAGGGACAGTAATTGTTAATTAGTTTGTTTGATCCTTATCTTTATATATTACGCGCTGACCAGAAATTCAAAACATACATGATTGTATCACAGTGCGAACCCGGCGCTAGCGGCCGCCGCGCCTCCGCCGCGCCTCCGCCGCGCCTCCGCCGCGCCTCGCTTCACTTTCAACAGCGAGCCGGAGTCAGCGGAATCAACACGCACGAATAATACGCCAATTTGAATCGCAAGAGAGCGTCGCTTCAAATCCCTATCATATTTGTTTCGAAACAGCGAGGCGACCACACTCGCGCTGGTCGTTGCCGGCGCGTGCCGGCGGCGCAATACAGCGGCCGCGCAATGTTCCATCTTATTCATAATAATATGTATACCACAGCTTTTACACCTCTTATAACATTTAAAGAAATATACTGTAAACATATACAAAGATAAAATTACTGTAAATATGCCGTTTGTCGCAGCTCGGAAATACCGCCTTTCGTAACGCGCGTAACTTCACGTGTTTCCCACCGATACGTTCCCTTCAGTGATGACCTCTGTAGGGTTCATTATGGCTAGGAAAGGAAAGGCTACCCTTTTGCGGCGAGGACAGTACCATAAAAAAATTAAAGTGTGTGTACTGTACGCCGCATGTACACGTCGCTCCGAAAGCGGGTTCATCTCGGGACACATTTGGGCTGCTAAGGAGCGGGACGGCTAATGCGGCCTGATTGAGTTCGCCCCGAGGGAGGGATGGCGCGCCGGTGTTGCAATCATATCGGAACTATGTTACGAGATTGGTTTGTTGCGACATCGAAGGTACGAAGATCGATATAGCGGAGACCTTCTCATTATGAGAGAACACCGTGTCCGGCTCGCCGCCGCCGCCGCCGCGGGGACCGTTCCCGCCCACGACACCTGTGTATGTATATGTCGGCGCGTCAGCGATGGCCGAGCGAGGGTAGTGGCGCCGTCATCTTGATTTGGTGGTACAGGATCCATTTTGTAGAGAGTAAAAAGTACTCGTGTAACAATAACGGTCACTTCAGTTTATTAATTTTTAAATTACAATTTACAGTTAACACAATTTAAATCACGAAGTTAGGTAAACCGACAGTTTCGCTCCGGAGATGTTACCCCGTTGGTGTCTCGGAGCGAAGTGCCACAGCACACCGCTCCCACTCTACAGAACGACTCTGTCCGCATGGCGCCACTTATCGTAAACAAGTGACGTCACGGGGTTCACCTGTGCTTCGGTACTGCATATGATAGTCAATTGAGCAACTTATTAAATAACGATATCGCCGTCTCCGACAAATATAATAACTGACTAAACTGCATGTAAAATGACGAGTTCAGTTCTGGGTGGTTGAGATACTACCGAGCCTCCCCGAGCCAAATACAATATTTTCACGCCCCACAGGGAGATTTCTACGAAAATAAGACACATTTTTAGATTTAATATTGGTTCAGCGATTGAGTGGCGATTAGGAAGAGTTAATTTACATACTCGATAATGTCCAGGTTCTACGAGCCTGTGAAGTACCAGCCCAATATCATACCGGTGTGCGTGCCGAAAGACGACGACGACTTTGTGGGCCGGATCGCTTACATCACGGGCTGGGGCCGCCTCTACGACGGTCTGACTGCCTCTGTGACTACTTCCTACCAATTTCCTACCCTCTTAACATAATCGTCACATCGTGTCTCATCTCATCATATCCTGTCTCATCTTGTTCTATCCCGTCTCACCTTGTCTCATCTTGTTCTATCCTGTCTCATCTTGTACTATCCTGTCTCACCTTGTCTCATCTTGTTCTATCCCGTCTCACCTTGTCCCATCTTGTCTCAACTTGTTCAATCTCGTCTCACCTCGGCCCGTGTCTCGCGGTAACGTCCCCCAGCCCGTCCGCAGGCGGTCCGGTGCCCAGCGTGCTGCAATACGTGGCGGTGCCGGTGATCAACAACACGGCGTGCGAGGCGATGTACAAGGCGGCCGGCTACATCAAGAATATCTCCAACATATTCATATGCGCCGGCCGGAAGAAGGGTGGCGCCGACAGCTGCCAAGGTAATACACACATATTTCACAGTAGGCTTTTGCGCATCGTACCATTGATACTCAGTGGGATGACAGCCTAAATCCCTCTTATTGGGAAGAGACCAGCAGTAAAGTTAGCAGTAGTTTAGTAGTAATCAGGAAATCTAGTCTTTAATGTAGGGTTTTTGGTAGCGCCATTGCTGGACATTCTTGAGGTGTAGTTTGCTTTGATTAGTGAATGTGGAATTGAAGCATTGAATACAAAGTGATCCTTATCCAAATGTAGAGTCACACGGGTACGATTTAAATTATTTGTCTAAAAAATGCTATATTGACGATTGTGTAAGTGCAAACAACGATGACAAGACGGCCACGAACATGTCGGTATGAGTATCGTGGGGCGCGATAGAGTGTGCGATGATGTAGGTGACAGCGGCGGGCCGATGGTGTTGCGGCGCGCGCGCGACCGGCGCTTCGTGCTGGGCGGCGTGATCTCGTGGGGCATCGGCTGCGCGGAGCCCAACCAGCCCGGCGTCTACACACGCATCTCCGAGTTCCGCAACTGGATCAACCAGCTCCTGCAGTTCTAGCTCCACCATGTCCCGCCTCGCGCGCCACCCCACACCGTCATCGCACCCTACACATGTCACCATACACACGTCACTCTACACATGTGTGTATAGTGACATGGGCCATGTCGCCCTATACATCTCTCCAGATACTTTACATGTTACCCTACACGGCCCTTCATAAATCCACTACATTTCACCCGACACCGTCACCATACCCTACAGACGTCACCCTACACATGTCACCATACACACGTCACTCTACACACGTCATCCTGAACATGTCACCCTATACATCTCTCATTGATGGTCTACATGACACCCGACACCGTCACCATACCTTACAAACGTCACCCTACACATACCCACATGTCACCTCATGCCTCATTCCTCTCACCTCACAACGCCTTGCAAAAAACTATACACACTGCAAAGAAAAAAGTGTACTTCATAACTGTTTTTTACACAAAGTATGGAGTACCAGTCCCATGTTGATCCACAGCAAGTCTACTCTTGACTCACCGACATCATTACGTGACGGCCATCGCATCATTGGCTTCATTGTGCGAAAATATCGCGAGACGGAATACATCAGATTTTGTAGACAATACAGCGCTTTGAGGGTACTCAATGCGAGCTCTTACGCTTGTAAAATGCATGCGATATACTTGTATGGAAAGATCGATTAAATAAGTTTACCTCAGTAAAAAGATTGAACAACAATTAAAAGTATTTGCGACAATTGAAAGACTTATAACAATTAAAAAGTCTTTACGACAGTTGAAAAGTCTCTACGACAATTGAAAAGGCTTTACGACAATTTGAGTGTGCACAGTTTATACATTGATTGGTATATACAGGGTGTCCGGCTTCGGTCTGTACAAACTTATAGGGCGTGTAGTACGAGTCATTTTA
>DWQT01004134.1:0-11583 GCA_018244895.1 Myscelus amystis hages | reverse complement strand
TTCCTGTAGTCCTCCGCGCACGATTCTCGACGCCGCAAGGGCTCGCTATTATTTGTATATTCACATTTTCATAATTTTATATTTTGTTACTGAATATACAGTGGGAGATACAGAGGGACTAAAGACTTTTATTTCATCACCCGTCACCCCTAATTTATGTAGACTTTAAATTTTTACTGTCATTCGCAATATTAATACTAGGTAATACAATGTGCTTTTAATATGACACAAATGTAAAATAACATAAGGCGGCGAGTACAGTATGGCGCAGGTGGCCCTTTGATCTTCCACTCGATGCGCCCGGCTGTTGAGCAGGCGCTCAGAGCTAGGACTGCCACTTATCTGGAAAATGGAAATACATTTTTATTCTTGCAACTGGTTCAGCTGATAATCATTACATACCAGACGAAAGAGACAATGTTGTTAATATGCAATAAATTTTGCCCACAAAATGAGGCGAACATGTCTCATTCACAGTGTGAGGTAACACGCCCCTAAAATTGTAATTTCTATTTACAAAACAGAAAACAAACTAAACCGGAGATCAATGCAAAACCGAAACCGCTGAATTAAGCTAAGCTGAGCACTAATGAAGGAATTTTGGAAATTCTCTTGAGATAGTAGAATATGGGTAGAAAAATCTATGACAATTTGTGGGTTACTAAACCCAGTTAGATACCTCAGACTTTAGAATTACGTGCTAACAAAATGCAGCTATTGAACACAGACCCCCGCTATGTGATTCTGAATCACCACTAAGCTATGTACCCTTAGGCAATGTACCTATATCAAATTACTGTCGTGTAAACAAAAGGTTATTAAACGTACTTATCGACAAGTTCCAGCGCCGTCTCGCTAAATGCACAATTCATTCCGGCTCCGGCCCATTGTTCACAAAACGTTCTTAAGGAGCACTCCGCTTTAATACTAAGGCTCTGTTCACACGGGCGTCCGATTTTACTCTACTTTAACATACCTAATTATATATTTAGAAACTTTAACGTATACATATTATAAGGCTGAGATTTTTAGCTGTCGCTGCTTTCTGCCTACCCTGTTAGGGACCTGGCGTGATGGTATAATGATAATAATAATAATTTAATGTACATTTACTTCTAACATAAGCATTACATTACATTTCACAGAAGCGTGCCAGGGTTCGAACCCAGATCCTCAGAGTGGGTAACTGAATTTTAAACAACTACGCTAACACTGCTTAAGAATATCAGTAGCTTAGTATACCTTCATAAGCGAAGCGGTGATGTAATAGTTATTAAAATTAGCCTAGTATGTATTAGTTACTTAAGTTAGATTCATCTAATTCTTATAACTGTGATACGGTTGCGCCCTTATTATTATGTAGGGACAATAGTGGAGTTTAGCCGCGCGGTCAGAAACGGCCCTTATTCATCTTAATTAGTTCCGTAGCAATCTACGCTACTTTAATGTAGAATTGTTTTCACAACTTCGAAATTATGTCAGTAACAGAGTCCCTGAGCTGTTTCCCTGTAGTGTAATTGATGTTGATAAAAAAATATCAGCAACATTTAACTTTAGTATTATGATGTTTTACCTGTTTATTGAACTTTTTGACTGGCCTCGTGCTCGAGTGGTTAGGCGCTGTAAAAGCGTGGGGGCGTGAGTTCGAATCCAAGAGGAAGAAACATAAGTTGGTTCGCTACCTGGGTGTAACAAAAATATTATGTTACCTATGTGTATGATTATCAGCTGTTCGGTTTATATAATCATGGAGAACATAAAAGAGACATTAGCAATAGTCTAATGCAGTAGCAATTTGACAATTGTTAGTATAGTATTGCACTTTGTGATTTTTTGATGTGAGTTTTTGATGTGAATGTCAATTAAGAATTTTATAAAAACCAAATGTTATAATACCGAACTGATTTTTTTATTCATGGTTTAACTTTTGAGAGTTTTATAATTTTTATGTCAATACATCTATAGTTTATTTGTTAGTATATCCATAGTTTGCGTGTTAATACTTTCATTTTGTTTATCTGTTGCTTGTAAACAGTGAACGTCAACCGATAAAGTTATGAAAGATGAGGACAAATTCAAATAAAATTTTCTTATTTCCCAGCATTAGCTCTATCCCGTTGAACCCTTGGGTGAAATTGCCAACATTGCCAACTTCTCAGTCGTAATTTAATTAAATAATAGCCTTTATAGCTTCTCCGGCCACGTGGAAGGAGGCCTTCTTCGTCAAGATTATTCATAATTAAATGAAACGCCAAAATCCACTGAAATTATGGTTACCGCGATGTTATATTGGATTTCATTATCCAGCCCCGCGCGGTTAAAGCAAGCTATATTATATAAGTTTTTCGTTTAAATTGCAGGTTACTAGTCCTTATAAAAGCTTTACCGTCTTGAGGCGCGGTGCATGGAACAACATCGAAAACAAAACAATACACTTCAGATGTTTTCCTGTTATTTAAAAGTTAAATCCCTGCTATCAATTAAGCTAAAGCTACACCCAGCATCGCGAAATGAATATGTACTTACATAGATGCTACCATTAGAGAATAACTAAAAGAGACTGGTAACTATTTAATTGGTAATTTACTGATAACGATCAATTGCCAATTGATATTCTCAAACTTTTGTTTTTGCTGATGTTTCTGTCGCTACCGGAAGGTAGTGTCATTGTGTTCTTGTGTTTGTTTTAATAACTGGTTCGCATAATACAATTTGCTAACGCCAATTGGATTCGTTGTGAGACAATAGCAATGGCTAAATTATAGTAGTGATATTTGTATATTTGATCTAAGACTAAAATTGGCAAAACCTATAATATACGCAGATTAAGCCACAGCATATATATAGCTTGTTCCTGATGTATATGAAGGCAACACATTGTCATACTAAAACTTAATTTGGTAGAAAGATTTGGCGGTAATCTTAAATTTTGCAAAACAGTTACGTAGCCTGCAGTTTAACACGCTTGCTTGCTTGCATTTACTATAAATGTCTATCAATCTACATGATGTCATCTGTTCGAACTGAACTATACAATATTACAATGATAGTCATACTAACATTTTGTCATTTAAGAAAGCTCCACTATAATTGAGGATAACAAAGGGTAAATACTAAATTGACCGGCTCAATATCGCATCGAACTTTAATCCGATGATATGATTTTATTTACGCCTTACATTTGCTGCGGGTTTTTACCAAAACGTATAAAACTTCGTCCTCATCGGTGGCATTCATTTTTATGGGTATTTGAAAATGTTCGCAGTGTGGCCTCGCCCTTCCCGTTTTGAAACATGTAAAGAAAGATACGGTACTATACGGAACACGGGTAGGGTTGTCTCAAGTTATTTTTTATTATGATGTATTTTTGATATCAGGTTTTTATGTTGAATGATATTACGATCTTAGGGTAAGTAAATTTACAGGTCAACTGTCAATATAGTAGGAAAATAAACGTGAGCGATATTAGTATATTTTGAAAGCAGGTTTTCACAAAAATCGACAAAAAAAGATAAACAACGCTTGAATTAATTATAGCCGTCAGAGTTGCATTATGGGAAAAACCTACACCGACGTTTATAAACTGAATAAAATCATAAATCGCTATGAGACGAGACTCGTATCCAGCAGTGCAACATTACAAATATTGAAAAAAAATTTAACTTTAATTTGACAACCCTAGCCAGCTCCCTTCCGGCTTGATAGGATTGCTTTGGTATTGGTTCATTTACATCCCAGGGTTGTATATATTACTGTTTATCCTAAACAAATACTGGTGTACGATATATTTTCGTATTTTGATGTAATATCAGGGGATTGACGGTAAATGAATAGCTACATGAAATCCCGCGTCTTTGTGCGTTTTTCAACAAATATTTTTTATACCTAATTTATTTATTTCCTATTTCATAATAGTCGTCCAACTTGTTTATCTATTAGTGATTCTCATATTTTGACGTTCTTGTTGTGGTAATGAATAGTCATAAACAATTGTAATCCTCATAATATAGGACTTCGAATAGGACGGTTTCGTTACAAACAGTAACAGTTGCCACCCTTATAGAGTTACTTGTTTGTCTACATCAACTAAATACAGGCAATGATGCTTTGTATCAGAATATTGAGCTTTACGTAGTCGAGAAAGGTTCTGTCGGCGAATAACGTATAGCCACACCAATCCATGAGAGGTTTCGTGCGAAAACCTTTGTGCGCTGGCACGGACTGGGCCATTAGGATTATAGTTCCATCTCGATAATTGAAGTCACTGTTTGAGGGATAATACAAGCGATAATAGCCCAGTGAATCGGATTTCTGCTTTCCACTCAGTGGATTTTGGGTTTGAATCCCGAGTATATAAGAATTATGTGGGTATTAATACTTAATATTACCCGTTGTAACGGTTTAGTTAACATCAGAAAAGTTCAGTCCTTATAGTTTTTTTGAAGTTACACTTCTGTAGGCGCGTTATGAAAAATTGATGGGAGTGAAATTTTAAGATTCGTCATTTTTTTAAAGTAATAGTATGAAGTTGCAGCGGTTTCAGCCTCGAAACATCACTCTGAAGTTAGTTGCTAATCAATGTGAATAAATAAAAAATATATAGGCCTTTATATTCACTCAGTCGTATTTACGGCGGTAATAGATACATTTATTGCTAATTTAACAGAAATAATCATTTTAGTCACGTTCTTTAATGTCTATATAGCCATAATAAATAGCCTTATCCATATTTCACGTTTTTATCCATGATTTTGAGCCAAAGAGTGATTTCTTGTCTCAAAATATTATTAATGCTTTGTGACTAGCTTTTTATGCCACTTTTACAAATCTCACGGAAGTGTTTTGAAAACAGTCATTTTTTACTACATTGCGTTATAATATTATTTTCATGAATAAAAGAGAAAGTCAGAAAGTACCTCAATATTAAGCAGCTAGGGAGAAAGAACTACGATTATACTCGTACTCAATCACTCCTTAAATTATGCTCAATCATTTCTTAAGGAGCGAGAAATAAAATGTGTCATATAAATACAGGGTGCTGTTATTATAAGCAAATATAATATTCAAACGATGATTGATGGGCCGCGGAATTAATGCAAAATGAAAGGGAAATAGGCGACTGTATCGCGCAATGTAGAGCAGAAAATAAGTCAGAGTCATACAAGAAACAATACAAATCAAAAAATAAAGAATAGTTGCAATAAAATTACAAATATGACTTTTTGTTTAGCATTAACATAAATTTGCATATTGATCCAAGAATAACTTTTCATTTGTTCATTAAGTCCCTAAATCTTTAGTGAAACAAGTTACACCCAGCACAAACGAATAAACGATTAACCGCTTAACTTTAGCTAATAAAAGTTTAAATTCGCCTGTAACTTTGATGTTCCAATAAACCGAGGAACTATAAGTGATTTCGCGCATGTACTAGACGCCGATGCTTTTACAATTATCGCAGTACTCGCTACAATTATAACTATTAATACGTGTGTAATAAGGTTTAATTATCTCGCGAAGGAACGTCTTAGTTGCTTAATTCCTCGTTTTATTTAAGGGATTAAGGCAGCAGATTAACATAACCCTTAAGTACGTTTAATGAAAGGGCGAAAAGGTCGAATGGAATATTTGAATTTGAAATGCCTACTAATTTGACTACCATAGTAGCACATAGTGACATGGAATGCAAAGGGAATTTCCTTTGAAGAATAACACATACATAGTAACCAGTTACTCATTGTTGCTTTAGCCATTGTTAAAATAATCATTGAAGACGATTTTTATTTCACCGGAAATATCGCATTTCTAAAAGTACTTTATCTGCATTATTATACTACATAGAAATTTAAAACGGCCAACCGAAGTATCTAATCTCTATGATGAAATTTTGAACTATGACACACACATTTCGAGTATCGTTCTTTTGCAAATATCATTTTAAACATTTTGCCGCTCATTCCTATTTCTTTGTATTACTCCAGTACTAAACCAGTTCAAACCGGTTAAAGAGTAACTTATTCTTTTAAAACTATTTCCACTCTTCCAATATAACTTTTGATTCCAATTTTCCGTTTCGTTTCTCTTTTTAAATCGTCTAGCTGCGAAACAGGATTTTCCAGTTTATAAATTATTCACTATTCCATTTTGTGTACAAAATGTTTTATATTATTGTGAGATTTTTGCAGGGCATGAGAAAAATAAAAATAAGCTTTAATTCCTCACATCAATTTCCAATATCAAATAACAATCTTTTCGGTAAGGCTTCATAGTTCACCAATGTTATTTAAGAATTACATTACATTTGTGATATGCTAAAAGGCAATATGCTAAAAGTCACAATAGTACTGTAATTGTAAATATGTCTAGGATTCAGTGTACAACGCTTCGCCGCATATAAAATGTTCCTTATTAAAAACGAGCTGTTACTTACGATTGCGCGGCCGTAAGTAACTTGTGATCAATTCATATTTTTAAATTTCAATAAATTATTTCCTGGCAGCTCTTTTAATCACTGTTTCACTACTTCCTGCAGCATTGAAATTGCTAAAAGTTTCCAATTAAAAATGTGATATGTTTTTATATTTTAGAATGGCATATGGATGTGAGCATGACAATTCCAATAATTCTGGCCAATTAGCGGCCCTCGGGTGTAGTACACGCTAACGTAATTCTTAACTGAAGTATTCGAGCGTATAAGAACGGCATCTCCGAGGAATTTTCCGTTATAAAAGATAAAAATGGCGCGCTTAAGTGAGGATAAAAATATTAAAATAAGTGGCACCCGAGCGTTATCTTAAAATATGAAGGTCGCTTCTATTCCTAGTAAATTTACCGGTAGTTTCGCGATATTAGAGGCTTGTAGGAATACCGGATGTAAAATATTACAGATAACTTACTTCCGGTACTCGGTTTTGGCTACGAAGGTTGACCCATTTTTGATGGAAATTATTATTTATTCATTATTTCACGTCGCATGCAGCTGCCACTTCCTCTCATCACCCACGGTCCACTGATAAACAAGGCCCTGAATCTTTTATTCCGTGCAGTGTATTTTTCAGCTTATTAAGTTAATAATAATAAAGTAACAAAGGACCATCTGATGAATGCAGACTAAATTTATTACCTTATTTACAAGTACATTTATATTAACAGTAGGGTTGCCAATTATAGAATCAGTAACAACGAGGAGAGAAGAATCATGTTCACAAAATTGCCTTGATTTGATTGTGTTATGGATAGTTAGCTACGAGTATTTATAACAAAATCGATGCAGTTTCAAAACAGAATTCAACGTCTTCATTAGTAATACTGCCGGTTTCATTATCATAAAGGTATTTTTGTATCAGCAGATGCAGATGCCTCACATAATTGGAAAAATTATCGTGGTTGAAATGGGATATTTTATTTGAGGAAGCTCCAAAAAGTTTTTAATTGAACTTCGACTTTGCATCATCAACGCAAGCTGTTTCGTTAAAACGAATTAAGCTGAAAGGCACCTTGCATCAAATCGCAGCCTTAATGATTAATGAAACGGCCCGCTGACACGCAACTGTCTCCATTGGCTGCTAATGACAATGATTGATCATGATGACGATGAATGCACCAGATTGTCGAAGCTACACTAATTGTAATTAGCTAAAGAAAGGAAACTCAGTTTGTACTATTACATTTTTTTCTAATCCAAGTTTCTGATAAGAGAAGTAATTTATTTATGTCTTATTCATTAACTTTTCAGCCTTCCCCTTAAAATTTGGGGTTTCCTTTCCTTACATTAGACTTCACAAAATTGTATATTCATACAGGATATAGCTACTTACTACAATTTTTCTCTTTATTAGATGTCATATCCTTAAGGATGGACATTTCAAACTCGAATCTCCCATCTCCCGATGGGAATTGTGTGTGGTGGTTTAATAATAATGTATTGAAATATTCTTAATGTTAACAAATTTGGAAACTTGCTAACATCTATTTCGCCCATCAACAAGTATTTGTATTGGAACATGATATCCACGAAACTTACACGTGTTACAAAACAATATCTGGCAGGTTGCCAGGCGGCGGGGAGCTAGTCGCAACAGCCCGCCCCGACATTACTGCTACGACCGTTCCGATAACGTTCAACTTCATTCTCAAAACATGGTTGCTCGTTGTACCTGCGTTGTCTGGTAATTAGTACATTTGATTGTCTCCAAGCCACTGTCGTAACAGACCAGTGGGTTAATCCTTAACAATGGTTGAATCACGTCAAAGGCTTTAAAAGTGTTTTAAATATATATGTATTAATTGCCAAAGCTTTATGTCAGTCGATTTTGCGGTAAACCTCGGAGACCAGCTAAGGCATGTGAAAGGGATTGCAGTGACCTTATTTCAAACGAACGGGAAGTAAGGTCTAAAGAAAGGTTTTATACTTCTTAAACTGGTAACTCCGTACCGTGTTCATTTATCGGTAATATATCTACATGGAATCGGTAATAACATTTCTTATTCTAATTGTGTTCGATTGGGAATCGAAACCCGGACCAAAACTTTTACGCCACGCCTCCACGAGCTTACATGCGCTATAAAAATGCATTTACAAAACATTTAACATTGGTTCCTTTTGGAAAACCCAAAAAAGCACTTTCAGTCGAATAAGTAGCGGTTTACTTTGCTGCAAAATCCATATCTTATATATTACTTTAAGTCCTTTTAAAATTGTCGTTTTATATCTGAAAGTATTTCCAAAGCGAAGTCTGGGTAAAGTCGGTCTCCAGAGAAATAACCCTGGCTATAGATGGCGGAGGAGCTTGAGAGCATAAGTTAGTTGAAAAAGGTATATAAAATCTAGTGAAATATTAGACTTTCGCTGTGAATGAAATATTTAAAGCAAGCCGAAATTTGTGGAATTTGACTCCCACTATCATATTTATGTGCCTTAAAATGGCCTCTTGATGGATAAACCTTAAGTGCTAAGCCGGAGGTTATGAGTTCGATTCTCACGTAGGACAGTAATTTATCTGATAAACACATTTATTTGTTTTGTGCCCATATATGTATTTAATTCAACTTAACACAAAAGTCTTAGTTATCATTAGTAGGTACCGTATGTTGTTCTATCATTTCTCAATAATTCACTATCATTATTGAACCCCACCGACGCCCACTGCTGGACATAGGCTTTCCAAAACATCGCCACAAACCATTTATTATACGGGCCTAATTAATCCATTGCATTAATCTGCAATCAATGACTAGCCGTTCTAATAAATAATTGTACATCAGTGAATTGATTTAAATTTCAATGAGGCTTAATCTCTTATTATTATTATTAACGATTATGCATATTAACACGGACGGAACAATGTCATTTGACTGGGGAATCACATTAGCTGTATCACGTGTATTTAAACGCGGCTGCGAAGTAAATGGAGCCTACATAGGTATTGTAGTGTGAATGTCATGATTAACGCCAGCTTTAGTTGAAAGTGGGATTAGTTTCTCAATTTGTTTAACTACTAGATTAAATGCGAATTGAAAATAATTATGCACATCAAAACATCCTACTTCAGCTATGTATAACTTGCAAGGTTTGGTTGGCAGTACATTATAATAAATACTAGATAATAAATTAGCTTATAATTGTTTCTTTGTGTTGATTAGGAGAATGGGAAGTAATTTCGCAAGCAGGGCTTTCTTCCTTTTCCCATCATACACTTGATTTTAAACTTTTCGTGCTTGCTTATATGTTTGCTTTTAGAGCGTTATCTTCTCTTTATCTTTTTATTGTTTATCTTCATCTTTTATCTTTTCTTGTACATAAAATATTTAGAAGTAACATTTGATTATTATTAAGTTAAATAGTGTTTTGACTATTCAATTTGGACGAAAACGGTCAACCGTACAAATGAGATTCCATATGGACGAATACAGGATAATATGCAAATGTGTTTGAGCCCCAGTTTGGGGCGCGGGTCACTGTCATTATCTTACTTGTGCAGGGCGTGTTGTTACCGTTTTCGTGTTTTTGATAAAACGATTAAACCCTTAAGCTTATAATAGACCAGTTGTCTTCGGCTAGGGGCTTGAGGCTGGAAACAATTACATACAAATAAAACGAGAACTTTCATAAGCCTTTAACCGCAGTATAAACAAGAAAATTAAATCATTATTTTCATAGTGCTTGCTTCAATATTAGTGGGTTTTCAAACTTTCATCTTCTATCGAACTTATAGTTGGAATATTGAAATTATCTTCCTTAGTGGGCGCCTATGTGATAAAAGAAAAAAAAAATTGTAATTTGTGCTTCAAGTTTGAGAATGTTAGTCTGGATATGACTTTTTTATACATTCCCGCTTTAATATGTAATAACTTAAATAAACTAACTGGACTAATATTTATGCAAAAATCTAGGGTTTTAGTATTAAAGCCAAGGTATGCATAAAACTTTATCACACAATAAAAGTTTATTTAGGGATGAAAAGGTATGGCGAAGAAGTATTCATATTCAAGTATTTATAACAATAGAAAGGTAACTCCGAGGAGTGAGGACTTAATGTTGACGCAAAACCAGCGCTTTCGTACTTAATTCTCGTAACACTTTTATAGAAACGTCGGCACATTTACCTGTTTAGAGAGAGAAAGAATTGTCTCGTTCCGGAAACTAATTTGTATCGATTTTGACATTGAAAATTGTCAGCATTTAAGCATCTTATGCTTGAATTCCTATAGCAAGCGAATTCAATAACAAAAGCGGCAGAAGGCGACTGTTTTCTTCCTTTTTCATTCTCTCTTCTTTTAAAATATTATCTCGACCTATCAATGTCACTCTTTTCTTTTCAAGGTTATGGGGAATACGTTAATTTATAAACACTTTATAACATTTAACAGACAAACCGAACTGTGATCTTTAATACCGTATTTCATTATTCGTCAAGTCCAATACGTTAGTCCTTTGTAACTCTATCTAGCTATCTCCAGTCCTCATTCGGGTCAGTTCGCCGTGTCAGCTACGAGTTTGCTTAATCCTCTCACAGCTGTGAACCTTGCTTCCTTGTTGACTTATTCAGACCTGAAAATCTACTGAAACTCTAAACTGTTGAGGATTTCTAGAATTTATTCTTCCGTTTCCTATTTACCATTTTGTTATTTCCTATTAACACTTGTCACTGGAAACAACAAAAATGTATAGTAGTGTTATACCCAAAAAATTTCAAAATATTTGTAAAGAGCTCTTTCAATTACCAAACTAAAACAAGATTTTATTAAAAGCACCGGTCTCGTTATGTAATAGAACAAGAAAAGAAAATCTAATGAACTCACGTCGTTAACACGATTTCAAAGACTTTCCGGTGACCTGAGGATTAAACTGTGTATATTTTGTACCCTTTAGAATGTAGTCCTCTTACACGATTCGTTTGGAGAACGTAGTATACATAAAACCCTCTGTAATCCAGCGTTTAATGATGTACTTATATTTAATCATTTTCTTAATATCCTCTCCCAACTTGAACCAATTATTTTCTATCCGGATATCGTCTGCTGACACTCGAAAATTGCGGTTATTTGTACCCAGTTAAGACGCCTTGCCAAGGCGCGTGATAT
>DWQT01004133.1:0-11583 GCA_018244895.1 Myscelus amystis hages | reverse complement strand
CATTAAGAAATTCTGAATTGCAACGCGTGCAAAGCCGCGGACAAAAGCTAGTTATTCATGTAAACCTTCCTCTTGAATCACTCTATCTATTAAAAACAACCGTATCAAAATCCGTTGCGCAGTTTTAGGACTAGAATTACTCACACTTTCATCACTCAAAACAACATAATGTCATTGTAATTAAAAAATATTTAAATTCTTAATATCTTTCGCGAAGTTTCTGCATCGTTTCTCATTGTCTGTGTGACATGTCCTTGAAGGCTTTACATGGTCCCTAACATCGGAACACTGTAAAATCGACTCTAATACAACACAGTAAGGTCGAAATTAGAAAGCGGTTTGTGTTCATTTTGCAGTATTGCATTTTATAGGTTGGTGGACATTATCCCGCAGATGTCGTGAAGACGAAGAATGACCTTCGACTCATATTTAGGGCATTTTCACACATAATTTTTTTCACCCTTCCCAGTACAACATCAACTTGTTCAAACTTGTTAAAATACACTTTTAGAACTAAAATCTCTGGCTTCTGACAGGTGCGATGAACGGGGTAACTTCAATTAGTTCAATATGACGAAAGTTACCTAAACACGGGTTGGACTGTTGCCTATGCCAAGTTCGGGTCTTAATATTTCATATATACATAACATTTACATATACCTTTTGGATATATGTATAATACGTAGTTCATGATTTGCCAAGTCTTCCACTTAAATACAAGTGTTGATACAGCGTGCTTCAAAACCGTCCAACTATTATGTTCCGACAATCAAACAATTCGTTAACTTTTTATGTATCACTACTGTTCCCTTTTCGGATAAAATTTCTTATATATTAGCTATCGATTAGAAAAAATATAACTTTATCTGTATTGTTTCTTATTAGCTTTAGTGCACGTAAATAGATATTACTTTATTATTTAACGAATAAAGCATAGATATATACACAAATTGTAGCAAATTGGGGTAATTATAAGAAAATTACGCCTGTATGCACGACGCCTTAGTGTTCTTTATATGCCCCAACTATAGGTATACTCGTGTGGGTATGATGGTTACAGGCGGGTAGCGCCGGCATTGTGTACCGGGGCGGGCGGGCGGTGGCGGGCGGTTTAGTGCTTTCGTTATTGCGAGTATACCTCGTTAGTGTATCTAGAATCTAGACCTGTAGCTGTCACAAGAGACCGAATGACATAGTACACTGCACTTGGTCGTGATGCCGAATGATTTCTAAGATTTACCATATTGTACCCAGTTTTCGATGATACCTTGCTCAATGATATTGTGCTGAATGAAATGTTAATTTTGCTTTTGTTTCAAAAAGGTGGATTTAATGGTAGATGCGTTTTTATCATTTTTTTATCCGTTAATTGTGAAGGTTTGAGGCAGTACTTTATTAGATCAGCTCAGAAACATTATTTATACGATTTTTTAGTATCAACGTATACTTCTGTTTCATCATTTTGAATACGAAAATTGAGAGGAAACAATTCTTTGGTTTATTAATATGTTTTCTCATAACACCAGTGCCTACTTCGAATCATAATCCATTAATTTAGCAAACTCTCGAACTTTCGCCCGCCCTAATTAACTCCATCTGAGTGAGACGTGTCTGCCTCATTTATTAATAGCGAATTATTTATCATCGTTTATCTTTTATAAGTATTATTAATGAAAGCACCGGAATTTCGAAGGAGTTGGTAAATATTTAGAAGTTCAACCGTAGTTTGGATTAAAGATAAAAGGAGTTAAGGTTACAAAACCTTAAGAATATTACAAAGTTTAGTATATTTTCTTTATCACGTAATAATATGGTTGAACTTGGTGGAACTTTATTTTTATTTTATTACATAATATTATAACAAAATGTACTTGTTATAAATATTAAAACATTTTAGTAATATAATACGAATATGTTTGGTTAATTCCTTTCGCAAGCAAGCCGAATATTCAATTTTCACTTCTCATCCATCATAATCACTGGACAGCAGCTTTAAGCAGCTGAAGGATATGACCGATCACAGAAAGAAATTATTTATGTAACAAATAGTCTTTATATTATAAATATATTCTTTAATAACTCATTCATCATCAGAGCGTACTTTTCGAGTGAGAAACATCGAATTTGAATACTACATTTTTGACAAGACGTAAACACTCCCTTCGGAAGATTTAAAAAAAAAAATATGTATTTATTATAAAATACTCTCAAACCTAATGAATGTAAATTATGTAAGCATATGTTAGAAATAAGTCAATAATATGCAACTAACTAATATAAATATATTAACCTCCCTCACGTTCGTTCGGGATATTAAGTATACAAATAATAAATGAAAAAATGGGGCTTTCTAGCTTGTACAGCACGAAGCGGGAGCATTCGTTTTGCCCGAAATATTTCAAGGAAAACGTTCGCAGTTTTTTTTAAATACATTGCACTAGTCATAAATATGTATTCTTCGGTCGTTAAAAATGCGTTAACTGCAAGAAGTGCTATTGATCACGTAGCGCCGCGAGCAAAACGACGCTGACGCAGTTGCTCTTTAACCTACTTCAGCTCAGAGCGCAGGTGGCGTGGAGTAGCTTTACAACTAAAAAAAAATTGAATTTCGTACGCCATGTAACAAAATATTTAATTGCCGCGAGTCTCCGTATAAGCATTTAATTTTGAAGAAAGTTGCATAGTTAAGTGAAGAGTATTAGAAAGAGTAACGAACATACACAAAGATACATTCATTGATATAAGTTTACCATATTTCATTCATTGAAAGTACTTTCCACGTGTCGCAAAGTTATATGGAGTTGATACTCAACATATTTTTTTTCACAATTTATTTTGGTTCAAATTCAAATTCAAATTGTTTTATTCATTATAGGGTACATACTCGTACATGCACTTAATGAAAGTCATGTTTCAGTTATCATACTTCGGCTTTGTACGCCCTTTAGGCTGTAGTAGACCGGGAGAAAAAAGCCGGCGAAAAAAAACTCCCAGCACTCTTTTAAATAATAAAGTTTGTCATGTTGCAGTATGGCTTTAGTCCAAAACAGAGCACATGTGACAACAACCGTGCGTGTCAATATCAGCCCGCTGTCATCTGCTTACAAACTGAGTTCTAATACTAATACTACTACATGGTGAGTTTAGTTTAGAGACAGATTTAAGAATACTTTCTGTTATATTGCATTACTGTTAATTTTGTGAATAATAAACATACTATAATTATGGATTAGCCAATTGAATAGGCTTAGTGGGGTTTAATAAGAACTTCGCTGCGGTATTTTGGAGGCGGTTACAGTAGCGGCGAGCAATATTCGTTATTAAGAATTTCAATTCAAATTCTTCAACGGCCAGTAGTAAGTTTAATTCGAAATTCGAATTAGAGATTTCCGTAAGTAATGTTTTAATATTAATTAATGTAACAATTTATAATTCTACATTTTAAAATAAAAGTTTGAAAAATTCTGAGTTAGACATTCGATAATAATATTTGATAATGTCAATTTATGTAAAACTTTTATAGAAATGTAGTTGGATGGCACCTTTACTGTAGCACTGAATGGTGTAAGCTTCCTTCTCTAGTAATATTGGATGATATTCCTTGCTTCGTAGGAGAGCATTTTTTTAATCATACGAGTATATAGCCGGTGCCCGCGGCTTCATCCGCGTTGGAATTTAACAAAAAAGTTATTGTTAAAATTTTAAAATAAAAGTAGCGTAATTTACTCCTTGTTACATCAGCTGCCTGCTAGTGAAAGTCCCATCAAAATCGGTCAGCCGTTCCAGATTTTAGCCGGAACAAACAGACAGACAGACAAAAATTGTAAAAAAATGTTATTTTGGTATATGTACCTCGTTCACATACATATGCATTTAGTAAAAAGCTGTTTAAGATTACAAACATACACTCCAATTTTATTAGTACAGATTCTAAGTGTTTCTCTGTTCTAATATAATATTTAAACACAATTGAGCGTGATTACATTGCTTCTAAAACGCGTTGATTTCCCGCTACTAGGGATTCCTAGATATTATTCATCGAATATTGAATATTCCATTCAAACGAGCCAAATTATTTCTCAATAATCCATCGGAATATTTTCAAAACGTTATAAATTCGTGTTTAAATTGTTTCATTCATTATAAGGCATTTCTTTACAATTCGAAACGGAAATATTACAGCAAATCTTATAAGGAAACAAAATTTGCTATGACTTACGAATTCACTGCCTGCCCGTCTGCCTGTTTGCTGGGGTAGAAAAAAAACTTCTATGAATAGTAATTTCATAGAAAAGTCGTATGTATCCTTACCCTCCTCATTCGGAGACACATGTGCCTGATAGTGAAAATTGATAAGTTGGAAATGGTTCTAATGTTGACTTAATTTACTATTATATCAATATGTCTATTGCTTTTGATTAAAGGTTGTAGGTGTTGATCAAAGTTTCACTGGTCAGCACGTTCAGTAGGTCTTATTGCCGCGCTTTTACTAGTTCGATTCCCAGCTAAGACAAATATGTATATATCGGCTATGAGTACTGATTATGAGTTTAAAAATATCTCTTAAATATCTTAAGCCGTCTGAGTAGCATGTTACTGTGTGCTTTCCGCTTTCTATACGGTTCGCTTGGTTGGGTATCAGACAGTCTTTCGGTTGTGCTGAAATGTTATTATCGTCCACCGCGCCTTCGCGGGGTTTTGGCTGAGTAATTAAAAAGAACTCCCCTTATTCATTCTACAACAGTTGTGTGCGGTCGCGCTTTTCAATTTCCCGTTTCCCGGCGACAACGCCCGTTTCTTGTGCGATCTTTTTGATATTTTTCAATTTCGCAACAGTCGCGCTGTCGTGTTGGGTGCGGTTTTGTGTTTTGTTTCTACTTTTTTTCCCCACCGCACTGTGATGTGTTACTCTGACGCAGCAGTTGTACGAGTGAATAAAGGGAATCCGGCTTGGTCGGTTCAAATTTGTACATTGAGTACTGGTTAAAACGTGGAGGTATTGAAGGCGGTTCAAATTTCGTAAGATCGACTAGCCTCGTGGTCGAGTGATGAAACACCCCAGAACCAGAGTTCGTGGGTTCGATTCCCAAATCGACAAACATTTGTGATGAGCACATTTGTTTCCGTGTCCGGATGTGAAAAATCTATCTACATAAATACATATACGTTTCGGAATTTGTATACTTACGTAACAGCCGTCAGGTACTATGGTAACCCGGTGTTTAATTGCCTATTTTGGCATCAGTCATGTATGGAATTGTCCCAAATTTTACTAATAACTTTTATTGTATTGTGAGAACTGGGCACATGATCACGACACGTGTAGTAATAATATTTAGCAGTCCGCGCTGCGCACGGCTAGCATTCCTCACCAACAACGGAAATTTAATTTAGCAGTTCCGGTGACTTATTGAACATGCCGGGCGTTCCCGCGTGGTCGGCTGCACATCTTCATTACACCACGGCGCCATGAACTCGATCTGTGATAGTCGACGCGAAAAATGGGGTCAACGTTTTACAGCAATAATATCTTGAGATACCCTCGCACGCCATCTGATGCCTAACTACGCAGCGCCTGGACTAGCGTGAGGAGAGAGCTGACCAATTACATGTATATACTTTATAATATAGATACCTTTATCATACCTAGTTGCAGAACAAATAAATGGGCTCATCACACAAATATTTGTTGTGGGTGGGTATTGAGCCCACGACCCTCGGTTTTGCATTTTATTTTCTACTAACCACTGACCATTAACCACTAACCGTGACCCGTGGAATCGTCCGCGTGATAAAAAGAATTCCTTTTGTCCACACCTCATCTGTTTGTTCTGAATTGGAATCGAACACATAACCCAAGGTTCAAAAGACAGCCGCACTAACCAAACCAACGGGCCAGTGAATAGCATCTATTTCAGTGCATTGTTTATTTATAGTGTTTTTTGAAAACATATTTTCATTTCGGTTTTCGACACCTTACTCACCGCATAATGTTTTTATCACAAGCCCACGCTGACTTACATTGAATGTCTATTGTTATTTTTCAAAACCATCGTACAATCCATACTAATAATACAAATGCGCAATGTCTATCTGTCTGTCTGTTACGTTTTCAGAGCCGAACGCTTTGGCAGATTGCGATGAAATTTGTAGCCTGGCGATAAAAATAGACCTTTTTCCAAAAGTAAAAATAAAGCAGAGATCTCAATGTTTTAGAGTAAAGTAGGCAACAGGTCTTGTTTTGGTCGCTTTTAAGCTTTACACTGCCTAGCCGTTAGTTTATACACCAAAATAATGTACTGTAGAATGGTAGTTCTTCCGAAAAGCTAGTAGAAGTCCTGAATAGCAAATGTATATCTCCTAAGATCTTTTATATGTAAATTATATAATATTGTATCATTTTTGCATAAGCTTTGGTAGTAAAAATAAAGATGTGTTTACACTTACTATTTCCTCGCATTCGTTATTTTTGTGGATGCATATTTTAAGATTCCCATCTGTTACGTATTTAGATTTAGCAATAAAACATTTGATTTCCCTCGAAAATGTTTATTTACGGTTGCATTAAAATTATGATTATTGTTATTGCGGCAAAATCTTTAACGATAGCAAAGTAATGTATAATTTTTAAATAAACATGACTAATGCAGTTCGTTACTTGCAGTTTTGTAATGATAACCAAAAATGTGGCTTGGCAGGTCGTTCCCATGAGCGGTCACTCATCCAATTGCTGACCGCGTCTACAAAGTAACCGCGTGTTATAATTGAATTGGAGCTTTTCTTGTGTACAATAAAGGTGTTGCTTGTCATTCAGTTTTGAAAAAAAAAATCTTTTTAGAAAACAATATTTTTAATTTATTTACTTGTGATATTTGAAACCAATGTAACCTATATGAAAACAGACTTCCCGACTGATTCACTCATCATCGCCCTACCTATATATACCGTTTGAGATGCAGAGCTGAAAATTTGCACATAGATTAGATATGTAACGTAGGCAAGTGACGAGAGGATTTTTCGAAATTCCTACGGGATAGGGAATAAAATGGGTTTGTATTTTTTAAATAAATAAAAATTAACTTAACTACGTAACTATTGCCACGCTTTTATCTTTGCTTTGTATATATTAAAATGTCCAATACATAATGCTGTCGACAGAAAAATAAAACAACTTAAAAAAAACTGGCTCGTGAAGGATTTGAACCTCCGCCCTCCGATGATCAAATTTTAGTTTATATCGGTGCTCTAACCTACTGAGCTAACGAGCCTTGTGGTAGAATTCTGAAACTGAAATAGCATTTAGCAAAAGTGACATCACACAATGTGGAGCTAATTTCGTACCATTGATTCGGATAAAAATTGTCAAGGAAATAGCAACGTTAGGCTTAAGGTGGAGGATCTATTATGATATATCAAGTTGGAACATCAACATGTAATGAGTTCTCGGTGCGACAGGGATAGTCATCCATTCGGATATCTCTTTTTCCTTAAGTATTGAAACATTGGGCAATGACCAAAACATGCCATGAATCATTTTGACGCGCGAAAATATTTCGGTATCCTAGTAGCGGATCTCTAGCGGAATACGAGTAGGTATGTGTGTACATTCTCGAACGTTGTTTCAGTGTATGTGAGGCTACAAAATAGCGCCAACGGACAACTAAAATTAGCGACTCGCAGAATGATAACGATGGGCGATAACAATTTACTTGATTCAGATAAAATTCGTTTTAACGTATCTTGAAGAACAAAATTCACGAAAAACATTGCGAAATAACGATACAGACACTATTTATATAGGATACTAGCTTTTGCTAGCGTTTAATTCGGAGTAAAACAATTTCCCTTTACCTATACCGTGAAAATTTTCTGGTATTTTTGGGATATCTAAATTCATATGTACTATATTCTTACTTATTGTTATTGTCATTAAGAAATTCTGAATTGCAACGCTGGCGAAGCCGCGGACAGAAGCTAGTATTATTATAATTTCAGAACGCAATACCTAAAAGCAACGCTTACGGAATTATAAAATGGATATAAGCTGTCAGTGGCTAAATTTAAGAATCGCTCGCAGTAACGGTGAAGGAAAACATTGTGAAGAAACCTGCAAACTTTATTAGAGTATTTTATAAAAGCCTTATGTTTCTGAGGTGTGTAGTCAAGTGGCACTTGGCTAGCGTGGCAAATTTCCTTAAAGCCTTTTCCAGCACTGGAAGAAAAGGGTTGAAAAAAGTTTAACAATCAAAACCAATCGCTAAAGTTTTTTCGCAACATAAAGCTCTGACCGTTTCTAGTTCGTTTTCGTATACCTACTACTTTTTTAGAACACTTTCGAAGTAGCAAAGTACACTCGCTCCAACTCAACAATTTATCTTCCAAACATAAATCTCCCTGTAACCTAATAAAGCTTAAACTTTAAGCTTATTAAAGCTTAAAAAGATTACAGTCCGCTAACCACAAACAACTATTCGAACACAAATTGAATCGGAAATGTGGGGATAACGCCGCACGTAGCCGCAAATTGTGGATACAGGATTCTAATGCTCTATAAATCACGCCACCATTCTGCCGTCCTTACGAAAAATGCAATAATTCACATATTGGACCGTACAGACCTATATACGAGTATATATCTGTGATCAGCAAAAAAAGTTCTACCCTTTATAGACGGATCACTAATTCAGGGGTTTTACTACGCATAACAGCGACATCTAGTATAATCTAGCACAAAACAATATTGTTTAATCGTGTTTTTCTCAAAAGTAACTTAAACCTAGTTATTGTACTTATCGTGAAGACGGCAGTATTGTCGCGACTGTTTTCTAATAAAAAACACAAAAGGGCAAATTGACGCAGCTGTTTTGTACATATGAACGGAGCTTGTAAAAAAGTAGTCCTCTTAAACAGATTTATAAAGCTAACCGGGAACAATTTAGGGGCAATTCCCCTGACACGTGTGTGGATCCCGGGAGATGTATGGCATAGGGCGGTTAATTGTAAGTAACGGCCACTTTTAGCTCGAAACTGTATTAAGAAGACAGTACGATAAAAGTCAGATGCGATGGCCAAAGGTCACATACTATACGTAACGTTTACTAACTACGCTAAAATTAAATTAATTAAATTAAACAAAAATGGTCTTTGTTAAACCATTTCAAATCAAATTAGCTCTATTTATAATATTTTTTTTCATATATTATCGTTTTTTACATATGTACATACATACGTAGTGTGTGTAATGATATTATGCGCTGTGTGTAATATCGTATCAACTGGAACTGATGTAAATAGTCCTGTCAAGTCTACTTATTTTAACGTTTCTGCAGTCCTTTCTGGGATGACATTAACAGTCCTATCGGTACAGTCCAACAATCCAACAACGATAAAATGTTATTACCAGCAGTTCTCAACCTTTTCGATGACTTTGATCTCACAATCTTCGTTAGCAACTGCCATTCGGCCACCAAATTGCCATAGCCTTGCATACGTGTGCGTCCAATTCCGAAAACAAATGGTATTCCTACCGAAAACTCGCGAGAATTTAAAATAAAAACCAATAGCATACGCACAAAGGTCGGAAGCGCGAAAAACATTGGAACACCGGTGTTATACGCTGAAACAGAGCGAGAGAACCACGCACGGTGAATAAAAAAAGTGTCATAAGTATAAAAATCACAATTTTTGGAAATTCGTTCAAATATCTGCTTTTTAGTATGGATTTCTTGCTCGGAGACTTGAGACAGGCTTATACCAATGGACACATAAATCCCGTTCCCCCTCGAAATTCGGGATAAAACGCTTATATGTTGCACTGTAACCTGTAACCTATGGAGGTATATCTTCCAGTAAAAGTCGCATTAAAGTCGGTTCAGCCATTCCCGAGATTAGTTTAGAGTTTAGACGAACAGAAAGACCGACAGACAGACAAAGATTTCAAAAAGTTTGTTTGTAAAGTTTGAGAACACACAATTTGAAAATCGCAGACAAACACTATTTATATACAATTTAGAAATACTCTTCGTACCAAAAATGGGCAATAATTACAATAATTCGTGGATTCTACACACAGCTATCTGATTCCAAATTAAACAATTACTAGTAAATGCTTGTGTTATGCTAACCGGACAATATACTACTTATATACATATTACGGTCAGACTCAGAACAAACAAATGTGCTCATCACACAAATGTTTGTCCTGGGTGGGAATCGAATCCACGACCTCCGGTTTTGGAGACAATAACCACTCGACGACGAGGCCGGTCAATAATATAGCAAGATACATACACGCCAGGTCCCTAACGGGGTAGGCAGGGCGCACCGTGCGCTAAATATCTCTGGCCTTACAAACCTGTCGCGCTTCATCCACATCCATCTATATAGCAAGAGAACTAATAAAATGTTACTTATGTCATTTTGGCGTAGCGACTGGCAATTATTTGGGCGGCGACGGGGCATCGATCAATCAACGGTCCGAAAAGTGCCCACCGACACGCCGCGGCCTGTTTCACTGACAAGTTTCGTTCTTGTTTTTATTTTACAATAAAACGGCCTTATTCCATTGTTTTCGTATTAACAGTACAAATATCTTTGGAATGTCGAATCACCGGTAGAGGTTAGCCATTTTTTTCTTTGCAGCTACCGACTTGCTGACATTTCTACACCTCAAGCCACAACCTAATTTGGTATTAGATTATAATGTCCCAATTGTCTTGATATAGTATTACATACTTAATTGACGATTAAACTAAAGGTACGTAAATTCAGAATCACCTTTAGATTAGAAATTCAAATGATTAAGTTAGAGGCTCTAAGAACGGAGCAATTATGTTAAATAGGTAACTAAACTAAACTTCCATCGAGCTGGTAACTTCAATTGAAGTTCTCGCGGCACTGGCAGGGAATTAAATGTATTAGGATACGTCTTTCGTTCCGGTAGAGGGCGGTTGGGTGTTCTCCGCTTTCTTGAAACTCATTACCTTCGCCCTACTTTGGCCCTTTACGTCTAACATAACAGCGATAAAGGAGCATTTTGAGTATACACTATTATCTGATTTTGTTTTTCTCAATTCGTGTTTTAACTTTAAAATACATCTACATATTTTGTAAATCAGTTTTTTATTTACATCTGACTAATAAATATAAGTATATGTACAATATACATATTAAATATGACCCATTTGAAACACAAAAAGCATGAAATCACGGGAAGGTTTGTAACCGACGCTTTGATTGTTAGCTATCTCGTTTCAAACGAAACGATTAACTCGAACCCGAGACGTAATTAGGCTTTCACATGACAATATAGCCTAAAATACCCAATTAGTTAGCGGCTTATATCATAACGGCGTGAATAGAAGCCCCTTTTGTGTTTCTTGTTTCCGTTTATTAATGAAGGTAGCGTTAATCGTTACTATGAAGTACGTGTTACAAGACTAATATGCGGTAGAGTTCTATATTCAAAAGCGGAAGTTCTGTTATTTTATTATCATATAGAAGTAGCAGACGAGCGTGCAATTAACCTGAAGTGGCTACTGCCGCCCATGGACATTTGTAATCGACCCAGATAAGATTAGATTC
>DWQT01004132.1:0-11584 GCA_018244895.1 Myscelus amystis hages | reverse complement strand
GGACATTATTTTTTTTTTGTAAAAATTACTATTTTCTGTTTTTTTCTTATCTTACTGAATTGTTATAAATGTAAGCTCGTAATAAAATGAATAATAAAATTAATGTTTTTTTTAACTTTAAAAATTCGTCCCTGAAGAGGTTAATCTATTGCAAATGTTATAAGGAATGCCGAGAATTACCTCTCCAGCCTTTTCCTAATATATGTACTACACTTGATCGACATACGTTTATGATACCAAATTAGGCTAAGGTGTGTGAAGTCTACCAAACCGCACTCGGCCAGCGTGGTAGACTATGGCCCATATCCCTCTCCCCATGAGACGAGACCCGATTCAGCAGTGGACCACTAAGAGGGTGAAAAAAGCTCTGTTATTCTACTCTTGAAAAGTTTGTCACTAGCAGTCATCGAAACAACTGCAAACATTGATGCTTCCATTTTCAAATCGCTTTGAATCTGCAACCGTCGTAATGCTCAAATTAACTCGAAGGTTCTAGAACCTTCTCACATTATACCTACATACGAGTATGTCGCTGGAATTTTAATTTCAGTAATGCGGAATACAATACGAAGCTCATTCCGCGGTTTCTATTGTTCTGTTAGTAACCGGATATTTTATATACCTAGTGTAGATATTAATGGCAATATATATTATTTAAATATCACAGATGCGTTGAAATCTCTTTGTTAGATTTAACATATTGACATGGCCACACGTGGTGTATAGCAGTGCTTCTGAAAATATAAGAGTTGTGTAATATTAGTAAGAGAGATAATGCTCAAAAGATGGAATAGTTTCGTAAAGCAATCGCTGAGTACTTCAGTAATCAATAGGAGAGGGGCAGCAATAAAAAATATTGCGACAACGGCAAAATTATTTGTATGGCAAAGCAACGTTTGCTAGTGTATTTATATGGGGGGGAAGATTTAAATTTACCGTATATTAACATTTTGTATTCGGGAAAGACTAATCGCTAACTACGCTTATGCCTATATACCTACTTCCCGTAGCTTTGGTGTACCTTTGAACTTTTGTAGTCGTCACCAATTAAGAGCCGCGGCTAATTATGCCTGTACCTCCTGTAACCGGAAATTTGGGGGGGGGGGGGGCACGTGGTACGTGCGTACGTCATTCGGGGATTACGAAACGGTACGCGCGTATTTACTTCACCTTCGCGTTGTTGTCCCGTCTCCCGCCGACACAAGACACAGCCGCCGACGTAAACGTCGCCAGTCGACACGGCCCCTTCACGTCACTGTCTACAGTTTTGTTATTAAATGATGGATCGTTTGACGCGCGCCTTTCGTACAGCTCGTTTAGGCTCTTTTCGCATTAGAGATTTTTTTGTGTGTTCTAAACTAGCTAGCATTCGCCGATGATGTGGCGTACGATGTACGATCTATATATGTAAATGTCTATTCACTCTATGTTCAAAAAGCCCTGAGTTATAAAAATAAAATAAGGCAATTCGACTCACGGCTATGTTATTCCAAATTAAGTAATTAAGTTCCTGAATGTTATGGTAACAGGACAGCTGATAAACACATATGATACGTAATTTAGAGAGTTTTATTACATTCAAAGACAGAACAAATGTGCTCATCAAACCAATTCTGATTTATCAATGATTAGAGCATCTCAAAGTTGGTTCATTATTGTACTTGCTTTAACGATACTACAAGTTATCGGATCGGATAGGATGGAAATTTTACTGAACGCCAGTGTGAATAGACCCTACAAACAAACAAAAATTTTCATAGCAAAGAAAATATATGGAGCGTGTTCCCTTGACCGAGAGTATATAAATAAGCAAGTGAAATTTCGTTCTAAGCAAATATTTCGTCCGAATGATGGGACTCGCGATCAACAAGTAACTCTGTTTTATTAACATGAATAATGTAGGAGCAAGCGCTTTCTTCGTTGGCTGCGTTTAGACGATAGTATTGTTAAGAACTCGCTATCACATAGTAATAGTTTTCTTACTAATAAAAATGCATTAGTATTAGCACTGTTGCAGATACAAACTTTAATAAAATTTCCGCTTGTTGTGAATATTGGATGAAATAGTATGATTTTAGTGCAAAAAACTAAAAAAACCTTCCCGACACAGAATAGAACATGTTATAAATAAAATCTGCAGCATTTTGTGCGACACAAATATTTTTGTGATCAAATGTGTTAACATTGAAACATTAAATAAAGCAACAATTGAACTTGTTGACTAGCAATAATGAAATATTTACGTCTGACACACGACTTGTGTAAAAGTTATAAATGTAATGTTGCTCGCGACACATGCATTTTGCGCATAAAACATTTACGAGCGTTTAGGGGTTTTACACACGAGAAACATTATGTAAGTTGCCGTTCGCGTTATACGCATGTGTGGTTGAGCGTGTGTGCGCAGCTTTATTGGTTGTGCGTACACTTTGCAATGAACGACTATTAAAACGATAAAAAGGACAAATTGAGTAAAACTATTTTATCACTCTGTTCTATATCCCATGTAACAGATGCGAAGCTAGCTTTGGTAAGCAGATTACAACTGCCCAATTATCGGATTCAGATATACTACAACATGGAAGATCCTTTTTTAAAGTCTGTTTCGATTTTTTCCTAAAAAAAAATAGGAAAAAGTCGGATTTTTTTTCCTTCTGATTCTTTCATCACAATCGTCTAACATGGTAACATGATAAAATTCCTCTTGGCCCGGTCTTATTTTGCGATTACCTTTGGAAAGATGAAGTTCTAGATAAACTGACAATATACACCCCGATCGGCCGCTATACGCACCGCGTGTGCTCGCGGCCTTGCTTTAATTCTATTCGCGAGAAACGCCAATCCATTTCGCTGACAGATTTTTACTACGCCTTTTTATTTAATCGCCCGTCACACATCGCTAGCGAAATATCAAATTTACCGTATTTTACTACACTGTAACCTAATTAAAACATGCTAATATGTTTATTTATTTTAACGTTTACATGTCGTCGTTATTAATCTTTCAGGCTACATCGTGACCTGTTAGGAAAAAACGTGTCTGTTTTTAATTTTCTACTTTTTTTTTAGGTTTCTAGGATTTTGTAATCAATTATTGAAAGATTATGTGTAATATAGCTTACTGCAAAACATTTAGAAAGAGGAAATTTGGTTGAGCACAATATTAATGTAGGCATTATCAATAGTATTTTTTATCATTAATAGCATATTTTTTAAATTTTAAAAGAAATAAATCCTTACATTTCATGTACAAACTCTCTTTAAAAATCACCCTTGGCCGCCCCAGCTCACGCCCGCTTGTAAACACACTAATTGTGATTGATTATCTCATAATTATGATGATACTAGCTGTTACACGCGGCTTGGCTCGCGTCGCAAAAGAATGTATTTTGTTCACAAGTCGATAACTATTATGCGTCCTGAATGTCACATATAGAGTTTCTTCGATTAAAACCTGTTTTTTTTTATGAAAACGAGATATTTTTTCGCGAAACAACTATCCTATGTCACTCTCCAGCCCTTCGACTACCTCCATATCACAAATCACATCGATCCATTCGTCCTTTTTGATCTAAAACAACGACCAACAGACACACACACTTTGGCGTTTATAATATTTGTATGAATTTTCTTTTGAGTACAATTAACATCGCTAATCATGTAATTGCTTAGCATAAAGCGGCAAACTTGCAATCGCCTTCGGCCGCAGTGGTCCCGGTCCCGCCCGCCCTGATTTCGAATGATTTACTCGTCCAGAAATATGCGTTGCGCTGGAAAATTTGCCGCCACACGCCTCGGCGGCGGGCGGGCCAGTTAAAAGTACAACATTCTCGGAAATACAAACGAGCATTATGTAGTTGCGCGTTTTTAACATTTTTCTATTTCAATTTTATTTTTTAAATAGCCTCTTCTCAATATGAAAAAAAAAATCTAATTTCATCCATCGATTCAGACGCGTTCACGAATTTAAGTTGAGTTGCTTTTTCGCTTTTGCTTTTGCGAGGAAATAATACGTTCTTGATACGAATAACTCGTATGAAATTTGGAAAATTATATGTGCAATCTGTAGTTTTTTTTAAATAATAAAAATTACCCAAGTCACGTTTTGCTTATTGGTTAATTTAAAGTTTCCGCCAATAGAATTGCCGTCATATAGCAAATTCCTCCCTTTTCCCTTAGGTTCCTAACGGGCTAGGCAGACAGCACCGAGTGCCAAACATATCTATCCATACATACACGATTTTAGCCCCTAAATTTTAATCCCTTCATATAGGACAGGCTTCGTAAACAAAGACAGTTTTAATCTACAATATAATTATGAATGTAAACGTGAACTAGAAGAACGCAGTATATTATATAATGGACATTCTTCTCGCAGTAATAAAAACTACTGCCCACGCACAGCGGCAGATATAATTACATTTTGTCGTCTGTTGGACATTCTCAAGGATTTACGACCTATATATAAATCAAAGCAATCTATACACACCTACATACCTATATGTACCTTCATAATATTCATTAGATTTTTTTATATTAATGTCGAATGAAATTGTTCTGCTTTCGAAATAGTATAGTACATGACATCGCTATCGTATAGTATCGCTATTAAAAATATGCATTGTTTACTTTTAAAATAGATATTTTTATGCGCTTTTTATCCTTCGGCACGCCCTCGCCTCGTTTGTTTGTTTATTTTCGTATTGAAATTTATTGAATCGGACATTCGAAAGGCATTCCACAGTACGAAAAACATATCGACATATTTATCTACATGTTTGAAAGCAATCATAATGACGAACCAAAATACTGTATTTGCATATTTAATAGTTTTTTGCGTGCATTTAAATGAAAATGTACTGAATGTAATGAAACCATGAAATATGTATTAATCGTTAGATTTTTATAAAAATTATCCTAAAACATTTTAAGATCATAATTTCTCAATAAACATTAATTATTAATGAACCTGGCGTGACGGTTAAGTATGTGTGCATGTAAACAGTATAATAGTCAGTGTGTGAAGCGAGCGATGAATGAACGAAATAAGAAGCATTTAGGAAGGAGAGAGATATTTGGCATTCGATGTTTTCTGCTTAATCCGTTAGGGATCATAATAGTAATGATAATTGATAATCATAATATAATAATTATTATCGTCTCATATTGGTTTTATAAATCTTCTTAACACGCAAGACCTCAAAACAAGCTTGGTAGGAAATTAATTCTAGTCGAACGTCAAATTGACCGGAGATTACGTGTGCTGTCAGAATTTAATTGGCCGGGGTGAATGACCGATTGAGCAGTAATAAAAAAATTAAACACGCCGTGGAACTTATATTAAATTGATTTTTAGTTTATTGGACGAAATAAACATATTATTCTATTCTTTTCAATAAATGTTAATTATATTACACTTGGTTGTTGCTCTGTTTCATTTTTGTCATAAAGCGATGACTTATGAAATGCAGATAAAGATAAAGATATACCTTTGTCATATAAAATAGGAAAATGTTTATTTTATAGCAGTGTTTTCGCAACGCCTCATTAACTAAACGACTATTGACATGCAGCGTGGCTTACCGTGCGTAACGTTGGTTGCGTAACTAAATTATGGGTGTAGGCTCGGGGATCCCGAATACCGAAATCCCAGAATCCCGCTCGTATGCCCGTCGCGAACACTTCGCAATTATTATTGACATATCTCGGGATTTTAGTAGTAATTTAAATTATTGACATTTTGTCGCACATCTTGTTTTGTCAGGTGATTTGATTAGTTTGAATATTGTCCAACATGCTTTTACCACGTAGCTTAAAGTTAAAATGCAAGCGTATCTGTTTATTTTAAAAGAATAAGGCATTCGTATAAAAAACGTTGTGATAAACTTTATTACATAACAGTTGTAATAGAGAAGCTTTATTTTTATTGCTCACCGACAATTGCCGATCTGCCTCGGTGTTCCGGGATTAACTGCAGCCAATACCGAGATCCCGGGATTAGAAATGGGACGCGGGAACGACGTCCCTAGCGTTGCATCAGCGTTGGGACGCATTGGCAGACGGTCGGGAGCCGTTATTTATTTCTTATTGGACTCTCCCGAAGTAGAGTTCGCGGTCCCAATAGAGATGGTGATAGAGACGGCGGCATTAAGGCGTTTCAACATTTACACCTATTTAAATCTCATTCCGCTCGCTAGATTTCGCCTTTCGATTACGACACAGTATACTGACCTTCCTCTTGGTGTAGTTGTTGGAGAGTAGTAGCTAAACCGCAGGTAGTTAGTTCGATTTCCATCCAGTGCAAAGTTTTGTGTGATGAACGTTTTAGTTTGTTCTGTCTGGGTGTATTAAAATATTTGTATAATAAGTAATGTATAGTGATTAAATATGTATGTACGGGTTCAAGATTTGCAATCGTGGTTGAGGCACGTTTGTCTATATCTAAGGCCATCGGCATTCAGCTAGACAAGATTTGATTTATGCGCCCGCGAAACTTATTCTCTTCGAAGAGAAAAACGAAATTAGGATATTAAATAGGGTCACCGCTTTTTATATGAATCGTGTAGTTTTCCTTTTATAATCATTTGGTATCGCGTTTTAATTGCGTAAACCCATTCCCAACAGAGCCAACACGCTAAAAGTGCGCCAAATACCTTTTCTCCCTCCCCTTTCACCCCGAGGTTTACACTCATAGAAGCCTCGCGTCTTGTCTTACCTTGCAATGTGTCTTGCAATACTCTTTAAGGTTTATGACGTCTGCGATCATACAGCTTTCCAAAATAAATCATAAGCTAAGAAAGCTCGTTCAAATCGGATTAATTTCTCGAATCATTACACGAAAGTCTCCGTGAGTTTCAAATGCGTAGGTTAAGATTAAGATCAAGGGCACATAATGTAATATATACGAATGTATGCTGCGTATACAGGTTTTATTTTGGTGCCCATCCACTCCGACAGCGTTAGTGGCGGATTCTTGGCAAATCCTGTATTGTTTTTGCCAAACGTAGCTTATTTTAACCGGTCTCGAAGTACAGTTAAACGCGTTTACATACTGACTCTACATTTTACACTTATCGCTACAGAGAGCGCTTTGAGTGAAACATTTCGACTACGAGATTGCGTGATGGTGAATTGATTGTCACCTCTTTTGATGTTAACGAAAACATCGTGGGGAAACTTGGCCCTCATAATACGTTACCTTCTTACGGTTCTAAAATGATGAAACATAATGTTTATTAGTCTTTAATACTATGTTCTTTAAGAATTTTTGTTTTAGTAATTTGTGTAATTAATGCTTTTTTGTCTAAGTCTTTCTTTATCTGATTACTAAAATCAAAAGTGGCTTAATTTTCAGTATCTCCATATGGTTGAGATTAACGTGCGAAGTCTGATAAACTGATCTCATTCTGCCGCGAGCTTTATGGCGAAGAAGTGATATCGCAATGTAAATAAGCTCGTCCATAATACGGGAGACTCGTAAACATTTTACAACTTGGCATGATAAATATGTTTATCGTTTTACAGAAATCGTTAAAACTTTTAAAATCGCAAAGATTTGGCAAGCTTTCTGGAGGCACTTTTTAACCATCTTGCCCAATCATCGAATTTTTGTAACATCTATATTTCAATAGAAAGTGGAGTAAATAAAACATTTTTGGACTGTTTATACATGAAAATCAATTCCAATCTGTCGGAACGGAATCAATGGTATTGAATTCTGTATATAGGTGTATTTACATATCAAAAAATATAATAATCCTATGTTTATTTGCTGTCCGGTTATCATAACACGAGCATATTTAATAGCCTAATTTGCAATATTATACCTTTGTGACATTATTATAAATATTTGTCTCAAATAAGAATCTAACCGACGACCTCCAGCGCAGCATTCAGCGTTGTTAACCAACAAACTAATAGGCTAGTCAGTATGTCAGTCACGTTGAATGTGATTTAGGAGGTACACACTTATGGCGTAATTAAAATGGGAACTAATAAACTTCCATACTCTATATAGACGTGAATTATTTGTAGCTGATATAAAGGCATTCGAAATCCTACGCGGTTTCCGGTTGGCTGCGGCCGCGCATTCTGCCACATCTCGTACGTCGGCTCTATTGACAACTGACCCAATTCACTTGGCTGTTTAATTTTATATTGGCCCGTTAATTTCGGTGTCGGCTTGTAACGTTTCTCCGAACACGCATACGTTTGTCGATCGATTTAGTTCGAAACGTGCGAAAGCGCTGCGGAGTAAATGTCGCTGCCGATCGCAGAACTGACAAAGCGCAGTGTCGTTAACTGATTTTTGAAGGTCCAACGATGTCGGCCGCGCGTGCACTTCGACATCTACGTAAACTAAAATAGTCGAGCGCGCGCACGAGCGGCCGGCGACCGAGATAGCCGGCGCAGTGCGACCGCGGAGCCGCCTCGCGCCGGTTCTATTTCGAACGATGCCGCCCTCCCGACGCATCCAGAGCGGCTCGCGACGATAATACTGCACGCGCCGGTGAAATGGCACTGGACTTTCGCCGCGGGAAACGCTTCCGCTACAGTAGGAAACGCGGGCGCGTGCACGCGTGAACGAACGCAGCATGCCGCACGCGAGTGTGGCTGCGGCCGCCGCGCCCCGGACGGACCCCGGCCGCCTCGGCATACGAATACCGGACGACAGAACGAACGGCGCCCACCCCGCCGGCAACGGAATCAAGCCCCTGATCTCCAACGGACCGCTCTCGCCGCCGGTGCTGGACGCGACGCCGAAGAAACCGCCGAAGCCTCCGATCGGACGGCCCATATTGCCCATGAAGAAGTCCAAGACGCTCCCGATCAACTTCGAAGAGACGGCGCCGCAGAACGTTTCGAACAGTCTTCTGAACGGGAAGAAGCTGTTCCATTACAAGCCGCTGAGAGAGGTGCAAACCATTCAGCACGGTCACCAGGAAAACGGCAAGTATGCACCGACGCCGACACACAGCTCGTTGTACAGACGGAGCATGTCGTTGTCGGTGGAAACGGGATCGATAGCGGAACTGGCGAAAAGACACGGATCCAACAGTAGCCTATTAGTTTCGCGGTCACCGAGCCCATCTTCCTACAGCAGCGTCAGAAGCACAACCAGCCAATACTCGACGTGCAGCAGTAACGGCACCTACGTTCCCCTCTCCCGGTGTTCCAGTATGAATTCCACACTCTGCAATAGATCGCCGACGCCTCGAAGAATGTATCCTCAAACGTGCGACCCCTCGGAGAGCGTGAACCTCAACGAACTCAAATCGAAAGAACAAGCCCCTGTGGTCTTCGACGCTAACCTGTCATTCGTACTCGGTTGCAAGAGGCAGCCGGTGAGGCAGAGGTTTCAGCCCGTAGCCGCACACTTAGAGGAAGGCACGTCATCCAACTATCTGACCTCGAAAATCGACAACTTCTTGAGGAGAACCGATCACATAATGGACGAATGGCGAAGATTGGGACATAAAGTCGATCCCGACCTGGATATGTATAGCAACGGGAGAAGAAAACTCGGCAGATCGAAATCCGCCACCAATATAATGATCAAGGGATTCACGATGTTCAGTCGCAGCGGAAGCAGGGCCAGCAGCGTGTGCAGGTCGTCGCGAGGGATCTCCGAGGACAGGACGACCGTGTCCGAAATGGACGAGGTTGGTGATTCATCCGTTTACGATTGCGCTTATATCGAGCGCGAAAAATTTCGAGAATGCAATGTTTTTATTTTTAATCGCGTAGGTAGGTACATATAAATGATATTTTGTAATAAATGATTCCCGAAGCTCTCGACGCCGCAGCGCTAATGGCGGCGCTTGCCCGGCGAACGTTGGCTCGAGATTACCGCATCGGCGGCCGGTTGCCAAATATTTTTTTCTTCATTGTTGACTTCTTACGATAACTTTTACGAACGCGCGACATTCTCGGCCGTCCGTCACGCAATCCGCGTCGTGTGATTGGTGAAAAGCGAAGCCGGAAATTGCCATTTTTTGCCGAATTAGTTTGACGCACACGAAGTTTACGCCGATGGATCGTTGGGGTGCGGTTGGCGAGCGATATCGCAGCGAATGCGTATCCATCATGCGCTCGTTGCGGCTGAATCTCCCGCTGCACGTCATTTCGTTCCAATTTTAAACGGTTCTCGCTGAAATATTGCCGCGATTCTAACTGGTCCTTCGCTCGTGCGTTGCGCAAATAGTAAACATTTCATCTGTCCGTACTGTCGCTAATGGACTGCGATACTAATGAGGTCTGAAGCGATTCGCTCCCCATTGATGTAGGTCAAGATTACAATTACTATACAATAATGAATTTTTGTTAAGGTAACCGTACTGGATGACAAACAAATGTCCTCATCGCGCATGTTTAACCGGGATGGGAATCGTACCCAGAAATCCCAAATACGCAATCAGGGTCTCTAACCATTACATCATGAGGCTAGTCAATTGTACACTGAATGGATATCATATAGAAATACGCCCAGAGCTTATTCAATGTATAATACATTCAATTGCCGTTGGTACGTGATTAAGCTTTCGAATATTTGGAATCAATGCTTCGATTTAAATTTAGTTTTTTTTTCGTTCATTATTACACAACGATCTCATTATACGTTCATTGTCTCGAGAATTAAAAACAATATATCACTCGCCAGTGTGCACGGGTAAAAGTATATTTGATTCAAATTATTATTATTATTATTAGTGAGTAGCTTTCATTCTATTATTATAACGATTGCCTAAACTACTAACGTGATACGTTTACTTACGTATAATTTCCAATTAGAATATCTTCAACATTTCGAATAACCATTTAATGCCGCAATATCTATAGATGCCGCAGCCTAATGGTTGAATTCGCCCAAACAAAAAACGTCCAGGCGATTTACAAAACAGCTATATTTTATAAACCATCTGGTTAAGGTGTAGGCAGATTTATTCTAACAATGCTTTCAACAGTGCTATTATACATATATTCGATATTGATCGACTGAAAGTGAAAATCTTTTTTCCTTATCGACCAACCGCCGATTGAAAAACGAGCCTATGAATGACACTTGCATATGTCAAATTACTACAAAACCCGTGCCTGACGTTCGAAAAACTAAACTAAAGCGTAGTAGCATTAGTAGAAAAGCGTCATTCTTTTGTTTTTTAATTTAAAACCCCGTATTAACAATCCGAAAATATATCGAGCGAGTGCAATGCAATTTCGTTTCATCGTAAGTCAAGGTCAAACGGTGCGCCGGAAGTCATTCGGTGTAATATATTAACATCCGTTACGCTGAAAAACGTTACCTCGCCGCTGATAAATGCGGACTTGGCTCGTATACCGCGTGGTTTCTAAATGAATGAGAATACACATATTATTATTACTTCGTATAAGTGTTTCAAACGTGTTCCATTTTATTTATCGTTTCGACCTGATTGCATTTTCTCCCTCACTGTACCAAACTAGGATTTGGTAATGTCTATTGTTATTTAAAGTTGGTTGACGTTTCTTTCTATATGTATATTGGAACGAAGTTCCTTATCGCGCGCTGCGAAGGAGGCTAGATGGAAAAAATTCAGACGGAAGT
>DWQT01004131.1:0-11586 GCA_018244895.1 Myscelus amystis hages | reverse complement strand
TGGGCGGCAGTAGCCACTTACCATCAGGTGGACTGCATGCTCGTCTTCTACTTCCATATTATATTTTAAAAAAAAAACGTAAAAATATGATTTGGGCCTTAATACGAATTATTATCAATAACTTTTAAAACATAACATTGAGATAGGCACAGTCGTTTTAATGTGTTATCTTTGCTAAATTTAAACTGGCTGGGTATACTGTTTCGGTGTTTTCAACTGATATGATTTTATTAATTCGGATTTGGAATTTACAAAATATTATTCTTAATGTACAAACAATTCATAGAAGTAGGTGTACCCACTTACTTTTCTATACATAGGTACAAGAGCAATTTTAATCATCTATGTATAGATGAAAGGGAGTTCTGAAGGAATGTTGAGCGTAGACATCCAGTACTCCTATTTTAGGACTAACCGAGGAAGTGGGTAAACGTTCACTTGTTCTATTTAGGCTCTTTGCAGTCTAACATATTATGAAGTTATCATAAACTTTATTTTAAAACGACACCAAGTAGATTTTACTTATTTATACTGTATTTAGTACATACTCGTATGTTTCCGTTTGTCGCTCGCTCGTTTTTGTAAATTAGCTTATTGCACACCGGTAATATAATCTTTTGACAAGATTATTGTCATGAAGACGTTGAAAAGTCGTCTAGAACTCCATACTTTGACGATAGAGGATCGTTCGCCTATTCAGTCAAGACCTGCTTATAGCACTTTGTAACTCACATCTAACTACAATTTTTCAAGGTCTCCTTGTTGCATACCGAACTCAACAATAAAGAAACTCAGCTTGCAATGATTGGTTTATAAATTAATGGTAATTAGTTAAATATGTATTCAAATTAGTAAACTTCACGGTAAAAGGCGTCCAAGCATGGAGCAAAGAGCGTCGGTGCTTAATATTAAATAATGCATGAAATTCTCAAATCCAGATGTCTGTTGACTTTTATTTTACGCTATAATTTTGAGCTGGCAAATGACAAGCACGCAATATCATCCAAATGTTAGCTCACATGTGAGGCATTCCACGGACGGCGCGCCGCCACGAATAGCGACTCTATATTGGGGAAGCGGGGTTCGTGTAAAGGGTTGTTTATACTTATCATACCGGGCTTAGCTAAACTAAATATTTCATACTCTAACTGATGAATTTGTATATTTACTTACAATTAATTAATATGAATAAGAAATAGAAATGACACGATGTTTATTGCCTAACATAACAGATTACAATACTTCCAGTAGACCCCGAAGTAGATTAAAAATGTAGACTTTTTTATAAGTCTGTAATGGTAAATTTTAGAAGTGGGAAAATATTTGTAAGATTTAGGGGGCCGTAATTAAGCGACTAATTGAAGCTTAACATACAAACCACTTGGGCAACATACAATCACTCGGTCAATCGTCGTTGTGTCCCACAAATGTCACGAACGAATGTCATGAATTGTTTGAGATATTACCACGTTTCCTGTTACAATTTGTACTTATTTTTATGAAGTAATTACCTGCGCGAGATAAGAACTTTTACGAAGCGCCCTGGGCTACTGGCAGGTAACAAACGTGCTTTGAATATTTTGTACGTACAATTCGTACCAACTATTAATATTTGAGTTACATCCTGCTAGACAAGTAATAATATTATTTTTCTATATTAAATCTAACGATATATTTTATTTATTTTATTTCAATTTATTACTTTTATACAGTGAATAAACTAAACAACGAACATCTCGTATGTTGTTAATAATATTTTACATTAATTATTAATTATCTACGATAATTAATTACCAATCCGCTTGTACGTCATACCCGCACTATGTTATAGTTCCAAAATAATTGTTTTGATGAGTTCTAACGAAGTCTTTGTCTTATTAGTATGATTAAATTTAAGGGAATAATAATGAGTCAACTTAAAATTGCTGAAATTGTAGAACTGAATAGTTTAAATGAAGCGATCGATTATAACTACGATACGCAAATCGTCGAGTGTTCATTGACGTGGCTGTGTCCTACAGAGCACCGAGTCCGCGATCGAGCGCCACATTCCGATCTCCTCGCGTCCGTCTGTGACTCTGTGCCACTCTCGCGCCAGTTTGAATTTGGCGCGGCGATAGCAGCGGTCAGTCGCGCGCGCGCGTTCCAATGCCAACCACCAGACGAACGAACGAATTAAAAGTTTTGCTTGTGTTATTTACTTTTTTGTTTGTTTTTGTGTGGAGGACTGACTAGTTTTAAGCGTAAGAAACTTTTAACTAAAATCGTAGGAAACAGTGTAGAACTGTACGTGTTTGTGTACACCCTGAATTTATATTTATTAATATAAAAGTGGTATGTGTTGTGATTTTGTGTTATCAACGAGCGGTTATCGTGCGGTCTATGCGAACTTTTAAGCTTAACTTCCTTTGTTTAGGGTCGGCGACGCCTACGCTGACGATTGTGTGAACGGTAGTACTCGTTACAAATCATAATATTTACGATGGACGGCGAAAGAAAAGTAAATATAAGTGAGGGGGTCCCACTGAATTCATCAGGTGCGGCTAACATTTTCTTGAACACTGGTAAAAATGCAAAAGTAAACGACGGGACTGTCATTCATCTGAAGACAGGTGACTTTCAGCTCCTTCATTTTTGATAGTCGTGTTCTGAATTTGAATTTTACCTAAAATTAATCTTACATTTTTTTTTTATATTTTAGAGAAACCATCTGACGTCGGCGTCCACATAAACACGACATTCTCAATCGCCTCTTCCAAGAAAATAAAGCTTTTGTTCATATTGAACTTTTTATTCAGTATATTATGTATGGTGATATGTTGTTGGATCGCGTTTTACTACTGGAATGAGATGATATCTATGAGAAAACAATTGGATATGTTAAAGGAACAGTTGTCAATTCAAACGATAAAAGATTCTGTGGTGAATCAGGACAAGGCAATACAGAGCCCCTTGGTGTCCTATTTGAAGCCACATGTACCATCTGCTGAAACCAGGGAAGCTCGTATGGACTTTAGAAATAAAGATATTTCTCCTGATACCCGAAGGTACTATGTAGAAGATTTAGGGGAGGACATGTTGCTTGTAGACTCCAGAAAGAAAAGTAGTCAGAACCAGGTTCCAGTTTATGAACTATCTGGATTCCAAAAAGGTATAAAACAATTTCCAAAGTAATAAAATAAACATATAGTAATAAGCCCAACATTTTTTATCATTAAATTAGAATATAATTACTTGAGGTTTTAAAAAAAATATTATATTATTTATGAATTGTTATTTTTTGCAGATACCCTAGTTGTACATTTCAATGGTGCTATAAGAGAAATTAACATGGGCACACAATGTAAGTAACATTTTCTACATATTTACCATTAAATTGTTTTATATTTTAAAATAATTTACTACAACAACAGAAAAAAATTGTTAAAGATCTTGACTATTATTGTCCAATTAGCGACGCGTAATTTACAATTCATTTAAAAAGTTAAATATACCACAACCAAAATAATGGCTGAAATCCTAAGGATCTTAAAAAAAAATCATTTAAATCTGATACATTTTTAGTTAAAGCTGTACAAACAGACATACAAAGAGTTTTATATTATTCTACAGATAGACTGAATACAAGCTCTTATTGTAACAGTCATAGTGGTTAATTTAAAGTGACGGAACTTATGGCCATTTGTACTTAAACATGCGCACAATAAAGAAATATGATGTGATTAAAATGATAATTTATGTGTACTGCAGGATGTTAGTACCACAGAGCCTACATACTTGCATTGTTTTTATTATGAATGATTCAAGCATTTCTGTATGCTTAAAATCAACTTTAACTCTATGCGCTAGAGTTGTAATTCCCTCGCACATTTAATGAAGATTCAAGTTCAAGACATAGTTTCTTACATGTATTTAGCGAGCATATATGGTTCTTCTGATAAGTGATTAATCCGACACTTATAGCAATTAACTAGCCAGACAAAGTTATGTAATTCCTTTTTTAAATACCATTGTCTCGATTACTGAATGAACAAGTGATCACTGCACTGGACCTATAGAACCTATAGAAACTATAATTATATTTATTACTCTGTAGTGTTATAATGACAATAAACTCAAATGGATACCTTTTGCTATTATCATCTTTCGGTGCATGCATTTTTGAGTAACTATCTATCATTTTTAATATAATAATAAAAGTAATATCCTGAGACAATTCTGCACTTAGCTGTCTCATCAAATTAGCCTTTACTCAGTATACAAATATATGCTAAGAATTAAACCCAAGTTAGTTTAGCAGTCACGTTCACTAACCACTTACCCATAAGTCTAGTTGATTCACCGAGTGTTTACAATGCTCAAAGATATTACATTATTGTTTAGACATGCACAAGAGGTTCTATACTCCAGATAATGATTAACTTGAGTACAAATATATAAATAACATTGTCTTTATCCTCCAACAAAAGAATAAAATTAATATGTACAATTTTTGTGTTGTCTACATTGTTATAAAATTAATTCTCCTAAGATTCGAATGTGACTAACTGGAATTCTAAAATATGTAAAACAAGCATATTTGAAGTTTATTTCACGCAAACTAGCGAAGTTACTAAGCGCTCTATACCGCCATTGCTGAAATTGTCTTTAAAGTTACGGCATCAAGGTCAATATAGAAGATTATTCAATAATACACCCTAACACATATTATTTGGAATACAATTCCGAATATCAACACAAAACACATGTTAATGGACTTAACAATCTTTATTAGAGCAGACTATTTCTGCCTAAAAATAGAACATTATTATGAAGATATACGTATATAATATGTATAGTGTTTGTTTTGTTAAATACAGCCCATTAGCCTATATACTCGAATGACCATTAGTATCTCTAAATGCAATCAGTACTCTAAACTCAAATCCTATAAACATGATGATAAATGTCTATGAATAATTAACTAATAGTGAAATACTTTACTAATTAAAGTACTCTTATAGAATGTAATGCAATAACAAGAAATGCTTATTAATTACATGGTATTAGAAAATGTCTGCTATTGATATTATAATTACAGAGTAATATACAAATAACATAAGTATAAACATAATATGCTCACTGCATGTAAGCCTAACTATTAAGTCTGGGGCTGTAGTTTTGACTCCCAATCGGCAAAAATCTCTAGACTGTTCGAAAATTATCTATACGAGTACATAAAATATGTATTTCAAAATGAATTCATATAGATCTGTCTGATTATCATCACACAGGCTCTGGATAATTTGTGATTTGGTACTGTTATATGAAATGAGTCCTTGATGATTCTTACTTTGCAATTATATGGCATTGCCCTCAAACATGTTATATGCATATCTCCCTTCTCTATAGGAAATGCCTTAGATTTTATAAGAAGTATAAGTTACTCCATAGGAGTTAGTTATGGATTCCAAACAAATGATTATACTGTTATAATGACAATTATAACAATATAGTTGTGAATGGTTCAAGTTCAATACATAGATTGTTATATGAGATATGTGTGTAAAGTGCAGTGAAAGTCTTTTCCAGTTTAATATATAATGGAAGTGAATAATGTCGTGTTTTTTTTATATATAACATATAAAGAAATCCTTTTTTGTTACAGCTACTATTGGCCCCTGGGTGCGAGACACGGATATATCGTCTAAAAACAGTGAGAATCATATCGAGCTGAACACAGACTATGTCACCGTCAAGGAGAGCGGGATCTACTTAATTTACGCACAAGTGAGTAAATCCCCGTCTAACAAAGTCTAGAATACTGTCTCTTTAAAGCAAAGAGGAATATCGTTTTTAAACTTTTTCTACACATCAGGCGGACCGCGGCGAAACGCTAGCCTGTCGCAGATTTAAAAAAACGGCGCTGATTTCATAACGGTCATCCTATATTTAATATTTAAACACTGCATTGTGTACACCACTACAAATCATCGAAGGAAAGCATACATTAATGACACAGAAATAATATGGCTTATCGCTGAAGCAGTGATTTCTTGCAGGATAGCTGTTGTTTGATTAAATTGGTCATTCTTAACACAATTTATTGGAAATCTATCGTGATGGCTTGTCCCACTGTAGTATACATTGTAACTCAGATTCGTTGAGAATTAATGAAAAATGTGAATAAATCCAGATGATTTATATCTCGCGTCGCTGTTCCTAATTACAAAATACCATTTGCATTATTATTCAGTACACATATATGGGGAATACAATAAATTTCCTCTACCACAACTCTGCACAGCTGACAATGTTTCCCCGTGATTTTCGCTCGCAGTAGTGAAGAGTGAAAACGTTCACATAAAATAGTCATACTCTAGCAGGAAAGGAAAGTCTATTGACCAATGACATCATATACCTATTACACGACCAAATAGGTCAGACACTCGATGACGGGGGAGTCAAGAGTCTCCGAAACCGGCGTGTATGAAAAGAGTGATGGATTTGGGTGAAGCACGACAGATTTGTAAGGACAGAGATATTTGGCACTCGGTGCGCCCTGCGTACCCTGTTAGAGACCTGGTTATGTATATGACATCATTTATTTATATAATCACAACAATCACCGGTATTCCTAACCAATGCGTTAGTATAGTACTCGTATTTGAATGTTCTCGTCTGCCACTCTGCAAAATACGGCAGGGGTTGAAAAAAATATCAAACTCTGGATCCAAAGGCACAACACTATTGACAAGGCAAGCGCTCGGACAAAAGGACTCATATGTGTGATCCATTGCAGGTGGTGTACCTGACGCGCGCGCCGAACTGCTTCTTCGTGTGGGCGCGCCACGCGGGCCGCGAGCCGCGCCTGCTGTCCACGTGCGCGACCGGCGACGACGCCAGCGCGCGGCCCCTCAGCAAGTCGCAGATATCCTGCTCCGTGCAGACCGTCGCGCGGCTCTTCAAGGGCGACATCGTGAATCTGGCGCAGCGCGAACACAACAGGACGCTCTGGCTGCGACCCGGATACACGTACTTCGGGTTCGTCAAACTGAACTCCTAGCGCGGCTGCGACCCTAGTGTCTGCTAGACTCGACGAGGAACCGACGGCGCCCCACGCGCACTACGCCGCGACAAATACACTTTTTTAAAGGTGCGGACGATTTGAATAGCAAAAGCTGTATATTTTTGAAAGTAGCTGAGCATTCAGTAGTTAGGTGGGCTTTGTAAGTTACCAATAAGACATAACGGCGATTCATTTTTAAAGTTCAAAGTTAAGTTAAGTTACACTTTTCTAGTTAGTGGAAATAAAGATTGGATTTTTTGTTCGGTGCATTGTTTAATAATTTTCTTATGTGGTCGTAGTACGTGGGGCTAAGTTTGGCAATATGTGGGTGAATCGCCAAAATGTTTTGGATCGATTGAATTATTGAATGGTGCTAATACGTTGTTGAAAGAATGCTTGTTGAATGTTTCCCGGTCGGTTGTCGAAGCGTGCCATATGTACATAATGTATGAAAACATACATCTCACATGTGTACTCCATTTGACATTTGATATTAATAATAGCTAATTAATGCCCTCTATGCTTCCACTGCGGTGCACATTGGTTCATGTAATTAGAGCTCTGTTCGAACAATGTATGCTAATTATGTTTATAATTACGCTATCAGTTACAACATAATTAATTTCTACACAACATAATTAAGTCATACTTGTTATCTTTATTTTTCAATTTCGTCCTTATACATAAGACCCGACGATATGAGTGTTCTGCTATCCTAGTAACCCAATGCAAGTCACAGGACTAACTTTCGAAAATAGTCAGATTAACATCAAGTTATCGAGTAGGTGTCACAAATTTAGTCTTTTAGTTAGTTCTGTTAAAGTATTACATTTTTATTAAGCGCTCATAAACATGGAATCTTAATTCTTCATATAAATTGAGATTAAGTGCTGGAAACATTTGATACCGAAGTTTTCAGTATTGTTAAGTCGCGCTCGTGGTGTATTCTTTAAATTCTAAGTCAATCCGTCGGCAGTGGGTCGAACAGAGCTTTACATTTAGGTAGCTAAATAATCTTGATTTCGAAATTTAATTGTTATTAAGCAAAATATTGCGTAGTTTTTGAATAAAAATATTTCTTTTTGTTTAAAATAGGGGACCGTTAGTTATTTTATAATGTGCTATAAAACTATGTAATGTTATATGAATTAGGTTAAGAGGACAATTCTACTTATTCGTTTCGCTCAAAAGCAATATTTGCCGATTTGATATAATATTTTTTTATAGTCATTATGTGAGGTATATTATTATTCTTATTATTGTTATTATACTAAATTTGCACATACAAATAGTAGATGAGGAATGTATATTTAATAACACTGTCTCATGTTTACGACGTTAAAAAGTCAGAAAAATGTTTGTTTTTACCATACATCCAATCCAATCTCCTTCATCTCGTGTCGCGATGTTGCACGCGCCATGAGGAGTTCGGGCCTCGAGGACTGCCTCTTTACCCGTGCCTGACTCGTGGAGCAACTACCCCACGGTGACCTACCATACATATTAAAATAGCTGAGGGGAAATAACGATGGCATTACTTTGATGTAAATAATGAAAAATGTCTAAGAAGGTCTGTTGATGTTATTTAATCCAATCTATACTAATAAATAAAACTGGAGTGCCTGTTTGTAATATCAAAATAACCGCTTTTTACAAAATGCATATGTATGTGAACACCGTACATATACCAAAATAACATGTTTTACAATTTTTGTCTGTCTATCTGTCTGTTTGGTACGGCTAAACATTGGAAAGGCTGGACCTATTTTGACTGGACTTACACTGGCAGGAGTAACTTAGACTGCTTTTACTTTAACATTTTTTTTATTCAAACGCGGACGAAGCCGCGGGAGCCTCTAGTCTTCAATAAAACGCGTGCAGTGTTTTGAAGGGGAAAGTTAAATTTATACATTATTTTACTATGGTGCTAAGAACACATGCAATTAAATTGTTCAATGAAAATAAAAATGTATTGAAGTATGACTAGTTATGTTTCAGCTTAACGTGATAGCCCTTAATGAAAATAATTCTACCAGTGTCAAGTTAAAACTAAGTCATAAATTGTAAACATTTGTGAACAAGTTGACATAAAATATACTAATTTTGACCAAAGTTTTGTATAAATTCTACTTTGTGCCATTAACCTAACTCATTTGTACGTCAATAAAAGTTTTCGCGCTAAATTTTACAACACCATATTGAAACTGAATATAGTAAAAATTGTATCTGTGTAATGAATAGGTGATGTTGATGTGGAGTTCAAAACTTGTGGTCTTCTTCGATAATTTTTGTGGACAAATTTACTGTTGCTTGCAAAATATGTAACCTGTACAAAGAGTTACTATGAATAACCAATTGTAAACATCTAGTACATGCCCAAACTGTTACGTCCAAAATATTGAGCGACAATTAATAACAATTATTATGTAACATTTAAAGACATTCAGATTTTTAATGACTTACTTTAAATAAAAGCGAATACGGTTGAAAATAAGTTGCACATTAAGGTAATGTTAAATCCAATGAATAATACAAAAAATTGTTCAGAAACTTAAAGTTTTCAGTTAATTTACCACCCGAAATCAGTGCGATTGCACGAATCCTAAACAATGTCAGCTCTTTCTTATAAATATACGTGCAAGATGTGTGCAGAAGTGATTTTTGTCATATTTATAATGGATTATCTTTGTAATGTTTTGTTATAGTATTTAGTCCTTAGAAATATCGGCCTTAAGGCAACACGCGATTATACAAGTAAGAATATGTTTGTGTATTGATGTTTAAGTTTTAATTAACTGATAGTTGATATTGATTATCACTTTGTGATATCCCTTAATTTTTTAATTAGATTTTAATTGTAACCGGGTATAATGACATATTATATTCTTATTAAGAACAAATTGTTACCTGCATTTATTAGATGGGAATACATAACGTAAAACTATTTGCAATTGTGTACTACATCTATGTAGTGATACACATATTGATAATATTTGTACAAAGGTACTTATAATTTTTGTGTATAGATCCTAAGTATCCCGTCCACCAATAAATGTGCCTTATTATTTATGCTCGTATTTTTTTCCCTACAACAAATCACTAACTTTGAGGATGTTTAAACTATGTGTAAGTCAACCGTTTTAAGGTCTCTAGTCTCTACAGCCAAAAATGGAAATCATTTTCTAAATTCCTTAATAAAAAATCTTAAGGCTTCTTCATTTATAACTCTCATAATACGTAAGGGCCAGTGTCGGAGGCTAAACAAACTGGCCATGAAAGACAAATACGCATTTAAAATACTAAAAGTATGAAATTATGAATTACAGAAGTGAGTGCTGGAACGTTTCTTTGTCCCAAAGGTAGATAGACAAAGGTACTTTCGCATTTATAATATCCAAGATTCTATTTTAACTTTTCGTTTCACTACATTTTTTAATTCAATTAATTGAATTAATAACTACGTAAGCTTATATTGACAAATATATTTATTATGGGTTTTTATTCAAGTAATAATAACTTTGCTATCAAGAATTTCACATACGTCACTTTACGTTACGTGTAACGGAACGTTACTGTGTTAACCTTAAAATTAAAACAATTGTAGTGAATATTAAAAAACAAATTAAATTAACTAGGTTACGATTACTATCAAAACTTGTTGAAAATGTTGGGCAGGTTTGTAATTTAACCTATTAGGAAATAGCGCTCTTGTACTTTGATAATTTACTACAGAAATATTTGATTACATTTTTCAGGCTGAGATTGAAACGCGATTTTAAATTATTTTTGAGGTGTCTATCTGAGACCCCACCAGAAAATGATATTAAATTATCAGAGAAGAAAGTGAAAGACAAAAAACCAGCCAAAGAAAATATTGACGGCAGCACAGAAAAGATACAGGCTCTCCTGAAAAGTATGATGGCAGAACCCAAAATAACCGACACAGAATATAGAGAAAGATTTACCACGGCGCCAGAGAGACCAAGAAAAGGGCACTCCAATGATACGGAAGTGAAAACTGAGCAAATTGGTTGGTAGCTTATTTGTATTTAAAAAAAATCTTATTTGTATTTTATTGACAACGCTATTACCCATTTGGTCTACAGAGGAAAGCATTACAAAGGCAGCCAGTGAAGTGGCTCAAGCGATTGGTGGGAATGTTAAACAGACTGAAGCCGAATTGCTGTCTAAAGTGCTTGGTAAAATAAACCAGACTTCCACATCTTTGAGGTAAAACTAAGTGGTTTAAACATTTGTAAGGGGTTGATAGGTGAAAATACCATTACTATACCTTTAAATACTAAAACCAAAATAATTGTTTTAGTCTGATGGATACTGTTTATACAGTAATTATTTATATTTATTTACTTAAGGGTACCAAATGTGATAGAATGGCCCTAATATAATGTTATAAAAGCACAACTATTTCTGCCCTATAACAGTAGTGTTAAGCGCTGCTGCGTTCTGGTCTGAAGGGTGTGGTAAGGGAGACATACTTTTTCGAGGCATTCCAGCTCAGTCCTCAGGGGTAGCGGCGC
>DWQT01004130.1:0-11588 GCA_018244895.1 Myscelus amystis hages | reverse complement strand
TCGTGTTCATACAAAGACATTCGATGTATACACTGAGTGTACGGTGTATAGTGTCGTAGTCTGAACCGGCCTTAATAGTGCTAAAAGCACCGCTACAATATCAATACAACAGTCGGTATTTATTGACTCTACCATGCGTCCTGTTTAGTAAAATCTATAATATAAATTCGACTTTAAACGCTGCAGCCTTAAAGTCTAATATCGTGTGCAGTCTACTTCATTTGAACATTTACCTAATATCTGGGTTTTTGACATTTTGTAATGTAATTCATGCAAGTAAAATAGGTGTTTATTAATCTTTTAGCTGGAAGTCTATTATGTAATATAAAATAACATTACATTTATACCTCAATTAAAACGAACAACTGGACGTTTTGTGCATATTAAAGGATCACAAATAGAAATATGCAAGTTGTAGGGTAGTTGATAGTCCGCCATTTCGTCATTAATCGTCTGTCATCTGAGCGGAGCGGACGTGCTCCTCCCAGCGTTTAATGTCCTATCGCATATAGCAATCACAAATTGCGGTATGATATTCATCATAATTTGTATGTGCTTCCTGCTCATACATAATTCTTACGTTATCTTTAACATCGTAAAAAACACTGTCTTTGGTAACAATGTACACATAAAATATAAGTTTCAATATATTCAGCCAGTGTTTTTAAAAGTGGCGTAATAAAAAAAACTAATACATTTATATTTGGGATTGATCATTGGCTTTCGCTATTTTTGTTCAATATCATCTTTATTGCTAGAGTCATAAAGCTGAAAATCAAATGGCAACACCATAAAAAAATCTTTTAAATACCTTTAATTTTGTCATAAATGCCTTCGTGTCTTTGTGTTTTGTTTAAAATTGTTATGTCTATAATAATAACAATACTACAATGTTCAGAAACTTCATAAACGACTAGCTTTTATTCGCGACTTTGTTCGCATAGAAATCTTTCATTAGTCGAGAGCGTAAATCTAAAATCACAAGGGTCTCTTTACTGTAATATTTATATATTTATTTAGCGTTATAGGGTTTCAATTTCCAAAATTCCTTTCTTAGGACTCACGTATGGTATAAAAAAATCAATTTGCAATATTTCAGGATTCTAGGCGATATAGATAATGCAATGGTTCGTAGTAACGCATAATTATTATTATTAAAAGAAAAACACACGCATTGTGCTCCCGGCCGGGGCTATCTCCGATCTATACGGCCGCGAGCTGGAAATTGACTTGCAAAACATAGCTCCCTTGGCGCGGAAAATTAAAGCTATTAATTACAACCCTTACTATGAGAACTCGATCCTGTGTAATATCTCGATCGGTCGACTTGTACGCCCAGATCACTATGCGTGATAGTGAAATGGGCACTTCATCAAGAGGCATGTTACTACGTCATAACCGTCAGTCGCCACCTAATATCTTACTGGCAGATTGACATGTACATAACACGGTGTTGCTAGAGTTTAACATTCGCTATTTTTATAATATAAAAGTAGTTATTTACATTTTTGAATTTGGAACTTCACGCCAAAGATAGCTGTTGCTGTGACTAATTGAGGGTTGGAACTTCGTTTCCCACGCAAAGCAAATATTTTTGAATTAAGAGTCTGAATTTTTTTGTATTTGGGGTAAAACTACCTATATTGCATAAAACTGTGTAATTTATCACCTGTTTGGTTATAATACACAAGCTCTGCCGATTTTTAAATTAAATGTTTGCGTGTGATGTGTCACAAAATATGCACATCATTATTATGTCATCTGTTTAATAAGGTTTATCCACTGTGTTGCATGTATTCGACTGGCCGTTAAAAAAAACTTCCTGGCATCAGTCATAATGCCAAAAAAAATAACAATCGGATAGCTTGATGAAAGTGTTTAAAAATATCTTAATGAAAGTAATTCCTATTCCAAGCATTTTACTTTTCCCGCCACCAATCGACTTCACCTCAAGCGCTAACACAGATAATATATTAATGGTGTTGCCATTTCAATTAATAGCCTGTTCATGTATCCATTATGTTGGGTAAAGGTGGCTTGCATAATAATGCCAGTAATTTACATTAGAATGTACGACTTACTGAGTTTTATATTAACTTTAAAAAACCCTACGCATTTCGTATTACATTGTGAATATTATTTAGTAGTTAACTATATTCAAGATTAAAGTTCAATTAGGTCATAAAATTCCTATTACTAATATCCTGTTTTGTAATATTATGATCAGTATCGAAAAGTAAACGCTTAAGTATATTTTTTTACAATGCGCTCAAAGAGTTTTAAATGTTAAGGCAAAAATACAAAATCTGGGGACGCTCGAAACATTTGAGTGACAAAAAAATTGTACATTTTTTTTTAAATTGACATATATTTTGACCCTGACATTTTTACATCATTAAACCCTGGTATTCTTATAGAAGGAGAAAGAACGGGCTTTCCCTATTACCCTGGACAAGTGCGTAATGGCAGGCTCAAGACTTACAAACACCTCAAAGAACTTTGCACAGAACTTTGCAGTTTTAGCCACGATATTTTACACCACCAAAACCGGTGGTATTTAATGTTTAATTTATAAAAGTCGCGTTACTTTTTGTAACATTAATTACCATTCTACTGTATACATTACATAATGGTTATATATTAAGCATTAGTAGGTATGATGCGTTATGAATGAAATTATAGGTTTTTTTATGTTGAATCATTTAACTTTTCTTCCTGGATTTGTGTCACTGGCCAGCGGCGTGATGACGCAAATCAAAACAATCGAACGCAGGTGGACGCAAAACCAACGAATCGGAAAGCGTGAAACACCTTTAGCAGCAATGTAATTATATTTGATTCACAAATGAATGTATTTGGTAAAGTAATAACTTGGAAAATGTGAAGTGCTTAATTTTCTTTTTTATTCCAATTGTTGAAAGTATACGCATTTTAAATTCGTTCAGTGTGACGTTTGTAAAGTAAACGTAAATTAATATTATATCTTGAATCGTTTGACAGGATTTTTTAATACCAAACTCCAACCATATCTACATAAATGTAACTGTTATCTATACTAGTTTGAAAATGTATCAAACATCAATTCATCTATTTGTCAATGAACTCGCAAAGCTAAAACAACAGACGTCTAGAATGTTATAGACGACAAAACTGAATGCCGACAAAATTGGATACCGACAAACATACGACAAAAGAACGTCAATGTTTAACAGTTGAACAATCCATTAAATGTTAGTGACCAAAGGTCGAAGGAAGGTTCTTGTCGTCAAACCACAAAGGAGAGTAATAAGGCACAACAACCTATACTCTCTAATACTGGTGTTGATAAATACAGGTGGTCGAAATGTGCACGGCGGGATTTTGTCACGTAACAAGCGATGCACGTTGCGACATGTTGTCAAAGGTGTAACGGATGCCAATTTGTATATAACCTTTATGTCCACAATTTATGGTCCCGTACAAAGTGGTTACAACGAACAATCATCAATTATAAAGCGTACATACGGGCGAGATACACGAACCTGCAATTTTGCCACCCCTACCCTAACGTCCTATTGTCTAAGTCTTCGGACAGCTACGTTAAATGCCTTTATGATGTCGGGTGTTTTATAACATCCGGTGGTAGACGGAAGTGATGTAAAATTTTGCTGTTGGTAAACAATATTTATTAATATAACAATGCGGTAAATTAAAGGACTATCGCTAATGGGTATTTCAAGTTATATATTACTCTACTATTTTTCTAGGAGCTTTTTTAACGAATTTGACAGATGATCGTAAATACGTACAAACAAATTCAAATTGTTTTATTCATTATAAGGTACATACATACATTTAATGAAAGTCTCAGCAATAACCTATGTTTTACTTAATAAATGAACCAAATTTTTACTTTACATTAGCAGCGCCATTAATAAACAACAGGATTTCTGTGGGTACTTAAAAAAAGCATTTCAAATATTCACGTACAAACGTCTCAAAGTAGTAAGTATATACGACTCAGTGTATTTTTATTAGTCTTCCTGAAAACATGAATATATCGTATAATGTTTCTGAAGTGTGTGAAATCTGTCAATCCAAAATAGATCAGCGTGGTGGACTACGACCTGATACCTTCAAACTATAAGAGGAGAGACCTGACTTCAGCAGTGGAAGATTAAAAGCGTCTAAAACAATTTTTTAACCTAATATTTTTTAACGGAATGAGTCTAAGCTTCACCGCCTTGTAACATGAAAAATATCCATGCAAGGCTTCCACAATATCGCAACTAATCAATATAACTTTTGCTCTGCACTAACGAATAGCGGTGGCTACACACGTCGCTGCAAAAATGAGGAGCGAGAACAATTATTGTGTACAAGGTAGCACAATTAAACTACACACAGACAAGCGAGATGAGCCACCAAACTGCTTATTTTAATGTAGCGGACGCTGCTGCGCTTGCTTGTAATAATAATAATAATTGTTTATAATAATAATAATTATTATTATTAATATAGGTATAGGAGTGCTACTGGTTATATATTCAGCCACTCACTCCAAGGGGCTCTGGGTTCAAATTTTGGAGGATACCTCTGTCTTGTTACGTGCGTTTTATTACTTGAAAATTTAAATATCACTCGATATAACGATGAAGGAGAATATCGCAAGAAAACCTGCAGAGCTTAAGGATGTTATAAAAATTGTAATGTTTTTTAGGTGCGTGAAGTCTGCCAATCCCTATTTAGGTAGCGTGGTAGACTAAGGTCTGAAATCCTCTTACTATGAATAGGTCGACAGAAATACTAGGTATACAGAAAAAAAAATATCAAAATGATGTCACAGTATAATGGTAAATTTGTATTATACATTTGCTTATTGCGTCTATTCTATACATGCATTTAATTGCTTAGTTGGGAATAGGGCGGTCGTGTGCGGAAATATCCTGATTTATTATTATTGATTTGGGGTGTAATACACTCCTCTGCCTACCCCTTCGGGGATTACAGGCGGGATGTTACGTTTTTTTATTATTACACTCATCGCACTGATACTAGAGCAAGTTTGTGTAAATTGCTCTTCACGGAGCTCGCCATGCTTGCAAACCGTGTGTCCCCTTAACCCTATCAAAAGCAGCTGCGTGTTATTGCGTAGGGATATGCGCAAATTAATTTCAATACACGCCCAAAGTATCGACATTTGCGTGTAACACTACTCGAGGTTTATCACCTCGCGCACCGCACTAGTGGTGACAAATAGGCTCTATTGTGGTTTTTTTCCTGCTATCGATTACAATATTTATTTTAATAGATGTGACTATTTATGATATTAATAGATGCAATTTTTATATTAATTTGTAATGGTACTAACATTTTACTAGTAGCTGTAATGTAACAATATAAATGCGATTAATTTTACTTTTATGCCTTGGCCCTTCAATGGACCACCAGATGTTTTTGATGTTAAGACGGTAACAAACGACGACCTATAGTGCGCCTGCTGTCTAGATATTAGCGTTGCCCACGTTGCCCACGATAAGATTCCGAATAGGACATGTGGAATAGGATTGTTGGTTTTGGTTTGTATCTACGCTATTCAGACTTGGTCGCGTTCTTACTCTTTCAACTGAAACTATAATAAGTCATCTTTTATATCCATATATTATCCGCAGGCCGAAACACATTTGTTTATTTATTTGGTTAGTCACAATTTGACAAGTAACATTACAGATATACCAAAGCGTTTTGCTTACAACTATAATACCTCACCCTTAAATATATCGACCTAACAAAAATGTGATTTAACAGTTACTTAACCAAGCAGCTTTCAAAGGTAACATCCATGAAAATAAGCTAATAATGGTCGCAAATCCCACGGGGGCCGCGGTGGCCGATACTGAAATGTTTGTGCAACATGCGAGCATTGGAGGGTTATAACTTGTTTCGGAACCTCTTTTGTATTAAAAATGGGGTACACTACATACCTTGAACTTTGAAGAATAGCTTTTTATATTTTATTAAAATGTTATTTGGTCACCTATTTTAAAGTGTTAATTTATTATTATGGGATGCAATTAATTAATTATGATTTCTATTGTAAATCAAGACATCGTTAATAAATCACTGGATATTTTTTTATAATCTGAATCTCTGGCATTGCAATTAGAAATCAAAATATTTTACCTAAAAAAAAAACTTAGAACGCGATATAAGTAATTGTGACATAATATGGAAATTTGTATTTTGAAAAAGGAATTTAAATCGAACTTCCTTGGAACGGCGAAGTAACACGTAACGGTTGGATGAATTATTGTATAATTAAAAGCTCGACAATGTGAAAATTGCGTTGGCACTTTTTGCCATCCGCTTTTCCTACCATCACATGGCGATTCGACTGGCATACATCAATATTCAGTTAACGTTCACCCCGTCTTATTACCTCGCCGACACATTCTATGTGTCTATTAAGTTATTAGCGATGCATTTGATGTGAGCGCAATATAATTGCGAAAGCCGTGCAAAAAATATCTTACGATCATAATGCGTGCGAGCCCTCCATATTAATTCTGATATTAATGAAAAGTGTTGAGAATTAATGACCACGCGTACCTAGGTTTGGTTAAGTATTTGTAAAGTATTTCGATGTATCCTTTAATGAGCTTCAGTTTCTTTCACCAGCACCGTATTCAGCGGTCTAGTTAAGCTGGTTATATCAATAATTTTATGGCCGATCGGAGCTGCTTTTATTATTGCGGCTTTACTTAATTTTTTCTGAATAATGCAGCAAACGGTGGTCTGCAGTCGCAAGGACTCATTCCGCGTATAGACATCTGCGTTCAACTTTGAATAAGGCAGTAGGAATGTATATTACTTATAATCGTTTAGTTATTATCAATTAATACGACTATTAGTATCAGTTGGTATTAGAATTAGAGGAATTGGACCGTTAATGTACATTAGTCGAGTTAGTATAAATAGATGTTTTATAGTCAGAGGCACGTATACCTAATCTTGAACACTATATATACCTACTATTGGTCTCGTGCAAAATTAAAAGGAAAATTGTTAATTGTAAATGTAACAGGAAACGAAAATATTCGTACATTAAACATTTAACAGCCAATAATCGATACTAATTACAACTCGACGGTCGATAGGCACACATTAATTTACCACGTCTGTAAGGAATTCGAGTTATCCGTAAACATTAAAAAAAAGTGGAGTCATCAAAAACAATGTCTGACGTACTCAAATCTCGCTTCTAAATAAAGTGCAGATAACTCTACAAATGACTTATGTTTTGAGAATTTAAAATACGAACACGATAGTTCAATAAGAATTCGTATTGCCAACGTTTTAGGGGTGAAAATAGCTCGGTGTCCTCGTATAGTTTTACGGGGTGACATGGAAATAAAAGGATTTGAAAGTGAGAGTTATCACGGGGACCCATTAGGGCGCACGCGCGGCCCCACAGACTAAAAAATGGGGCAAATAAACACGGGTCGGGCACGTCCCGTGTTCCTCACTTGAGGTTCCTTATATAGTCCTCGAGAATTCCTAAGACATGTTTTAAAGGAATCTGCCCGGTAGAATTCATGTTCCAATTCGAGGCGGAGGAATTTGAAAATGGAACATCAGAAAACTTTTGTTAAAAATATTATCGTTTTTACAATTATTATTGATCTGTATATTTTTACGTTTAAAAACAGTTCATTGTTACCACTTCAAATTGTAACTTTTTTTGTGAAACATTCTAAATGAATTGTATACTTTTTGAACGAAATATTTGATAAAAAAAAATGAGTACTTTTTAAAATAGTTCTTTCAATATGGCGGTCTGATTTTACGTCGAAATATTATTATGTTTGTAACAATGTATGGTTTAATAAAGTTTTATTGTATTAGAAATCTATACGAAACTGCTTTTTAAGATAGGTACCAGAAACCAAGAAAACACACTTTTCGTATATTGTCAATTCGTGTACAATATGATATAGGGTATTTGCTATTTTTGTTATAAAATAATATTGATATTTTTCGAAAAAAGTAACCATTCCTAATTTAAGTTATATAATTTACATACGTATTTATAAGCGTTTTTTTTATATTGTTACATAAAGCTACTATGCTAACCTTATACCCTGTCCTTTTCTCTATATCCTGAACAACGCAAGAGACACAGGACTGGTATAGAACTACAACAAATGTTTATATTAATTAAAATTAATATTCGTATTATTATCAGCACTTGGCCCGCATGGTGGACTATATCCTAAAGCGCCCACTATGAGAGGAGACCCGGTCCAGGTGGACCACTAAAAGGGTGACAAAAAATCTTGTTACAAGGGTTTACGTGCCTTAAAAACGGAACCCCGAAATTAGTACCATTTAGTATTGGCCGTCGTTAATATGAACCGGCGCGGGCGACTTGATGGACTCCTGTGTTGCCGGCGCGCTCGATAACAGTACGGAATGGAACCGATGGAATGTTGGAATTCCATGCTCATTGGAATACTTAACATTTTTGTTCGAAAAGATTTAGATAGCGTACGTAGTGGCTACTATTGAAACACTTGTTCGAACAGTATATTCCAATATGTAACACTTAACTGGCTTTCTGTTGCGATTAGGATTGTCTGACGCATTGCGAGGATTTGTTTAGACCTTAACTAGCTTTTGCCCGCGGCTTTGCGCGCGTTAAATTCGGATAAAAACCTTTCCCTTTCCCTACTTTCCCCTACACTGTGAAAATTTCCTGCTATCTTTGGAACGTCTAAATTCATATTATGTACTACGTTTTTACTTATCGCCATTAAGAAATTCTGAATTGAAACGCATGCGAAGCCGCGGACAAAAGCTTGTTATACATGTAAATCTTGAATCACTCTATCTATTAAAAAAAACATCAAAATCCGCTGGGTAGTTTTAAAGATCTACGCTTACATAGGGACAGGAAGCGAAAGCGACTTCGTTTTATAATATGTAAAGAAAATATACGCGAGCCTACAAATCCGTTCGTCATTAATCCGTCGCAATTCTAACAACATCAACGGGACACAAACAATTACATCGCGCAAAAACGCTCAAACAAACGCAAATGTAAAAACACATAAAATGAGTACTCTTGATGACTTCAAATCAACATCTGTGAGCGGTGTCGCTGGTATCAGCGGATAGCGGATTACATTTATTTAGTGATATGAAACTAAAGCATACATTTTCAAATGTAGAGTGAATAGACTAGCATTCTAAATTATAAGCCACGAAGCTTTCCCTCAAGAGACTTTGCAGTCAAATGTAGCGTATTCCAAATTTAAAAAAGAAGACAATGCATATTATCATCAGAAATATCTTATTTTTGTTTAGCTATTTTTTTGGCAATGATATACTAGTGATTGAAATTCGGTCTCTCAATTCGGTGTATGATAATGATACTAGTACCGTTATTGTAACTAAAAAAATTTAAATTCCGCTTGCTAAAACCGCGAATGAAAATCTTGTGGAGACCTTATAAAGTATATGATATATTTTGAGTCGTAAGTAAGCCAATCCACACTTGGCCATCGTGGTAAACTACTTAAACCTAAAGACCTGGAGAGTTGAACGAAGAATGACTAAAACGGTGCAGTTTCCCGCTGTCACTGCGAGCACGCCCTGTGTTCCGGTGATTTGACGGACAAGATATAACATTAGTAGATAAGGAAAAATAAAATAAAACAAACAACTCCTCGGGTAATTTGCTGGCTAATGACGAGTGTTATCTAACTAATTAAAATACGATTTGGCACGAAGCGCGCGTACCCGCGTCTTCTACGAGTATTATTGTCACTTCGCCGCGATCCTATCGCGTGATTGCCGCTTCGTTTTCTAGGAAACTTACGCGTTTCACGGAATTAGTGTCAAGTGTTGCCCACTAATCGCTTTCCGTAATTAATGTTTATCTACAAACCGGGGAAATTAAGTCGACTATTACAGATACAACGGCGGATTTACACACAACTGTGTTGCGTCAGTCGGCTATTGCGTTGCGTTGCGTTGCGTTGATTTATTTGCATTTTTTTTGTTGCTTAAACGTAGCAAACAGACAGGCAGGTCTGGTGGTAAGCTGTCACCCTCGCCTATAGACATGCGCAACACCAGAGTTACCCATGCGTTGCCGGTTTTTGGAGGAGAGCTCTTTTCACGCCTTTCTTGAAGAGCCCCATGTCATAGCGCTGCGGGAAAGCCTCAGATGGAAGTTCATTTATACATAACTAGCTTTTGCCCGAGGCCGTCACAGCTCAATATATTTATGAACAGATAGCACTTTGAAAAGGAAGAAAAAGGTGGTAGAACCCTCTGTGGTTCGACTCCGGCGGCACCACCGCCACACCTATTTCTGCCTTAAAACAGCAGTGTTCAGCGCCGCTGTGATCTTGTTCGAAGGGTGTGGTAAGGGAGACAAACTTTTTCCAGGCATTCGAGCTTAGTCCTCAGGGGTAGCGGCGCATCTGTGGTCGACCTCAGATAGGAATTTAATCTTATCTGGGGTCGATTACAAATGTCCATGGGCGGCAGTAGCCACTTACCATCAGGAGGACTGCATGCTCGTCTGCTACTTCCATATTATAAAAAAAAACACGTGTGCGCGCGCGCCGTATATACACACACGTACACATACGTGCGACTGCCGTATATGCGCGTACGTGCGCACGCACACATGCAAGCGTACGTACGTGCATGCGTAGTGCGTTGTGTTCTGATATCTACTATTTGTAATGCTTTCCATGTAACGTCTTATTTTCCAGGGCTACCGTAACAAACTGTAACAAAATAAAAGCTTTCGATGAAATAACCTTTTACTTTTACAGTGATTTTGTATGTGTGTATTGAAAATATTCAGTTCTGATTTGAAAATTGTCTTGCATGGATGCTGTTAAACTTCGCCGTTTCCGGCCAGGACAACGAACTGATGCGGACCTATATTCACGAGCACATCGTGAAATACTTCCCCGAGGAGGAGCCGGTGGTGCTGGAGGAGATCGTGGTGCCCGAGGAGGAGGAGAAGGCGGCCGAGGAGGAGGACGGTGAGCGGAGGATATTGGATATGATTTGTAATCGATCGCCTGGTGTTTTATGTGTCTATTCTATACTAATCATGTCTTTATCTATTCGTCTTTTTTTTAACATGTTTTGATAAAGACCTTTAAATGTATATTTTAACGTTTTTAACGTGTTCTCTCTTCATTTTCATTTGGAACTGTGTAAATAAAACGTTTGTATTATAATTTATTGTGTAGAGTTCATGGAGCCGATACCGAAAGGGGCGGCCCCGGAGGCCGCGGCGCCCGAGGAGGCCGAGATGGTCGAGGAGGAGATCGAGCCCGAAGTGGAGCGCGAGCTGACGGTCTGTAGCGCAGTACACACTTGACACTGTAAACCGAGGGCGAATGAGTGTTTCTTAAGTGTGCATGGTCCATTCATAAAGCAACTACGCCAATACTAGCCTGTGTCATAACAAAGACGAACACATTTATGTACTGTTGCTAAAAGTTAAGAAGGCCTCCTCACGCTCCTCCCCCCCCCCCCCCCCCCCCCCCCCCCCCCCCCCCCCCCCCCCCCCCCCCCCC
>DWQT01004129.1:0-11589 GCA_018244895.1 Myscelus amystis hages | reverse complement strand
TGTGTGCGTAAAAGATTAATGATGAGGAAACATGTTAGAAAAGAAGTAATGAAGTAAGTTTGCTACGAGGTAATTAAAAAAATACAAAAAAATACATGTTATTAAACATATTAAAATTTCTAGTGCGTTCTAATACTATCCTACATCATATACTTGTTCTACATATAACCTTCGAATATTCGATGATTTACCTTAAGTGTTAGTTGAGTAACATATGATAATGCTAAACCTCGTTGTGACAGCACTAATGTAAAAGCAATCAAATCATCTCCTTCCTTTATGTAAAGAGAGCAGCAAATGTGCGGCCCACATACATCTGTAACCAGCTCGTAAAGCACAGTAGGATCGGACAGTGTCGATTAGTTAGTTTAGTATTACTTGTTAATAGCAATATAAATTAGTTAATATACATATTGATAAATGGATTACGTCCCATAAGGCTGTTGCAATCGTTAGTGTAGGCAGTATTTGTCAGTTTAAGCGCAGTGACTTCCAGATGGAATCTGTACTATTCGAAGTTGGTCTCAGGTGAGTTATTACTCTAAAGGACTAGACTTAGTGGCGTCTTCTATACACATGGGCCGACAACTACACTCATCCAAGCGAAACACAACGATATTAATAAGAACTATCCAAGCGGATCGTGTATGTTCTGCCGCTTATTGAGTAGCTTCAATGTTAACTTTAATATCGCGTATTGGTTTCTATATTTGAAATAATGGGTAGCGCCTGTGACTTTGGAAGAGCAATAAATGCACGCGAAAACTTATAATAATTGTACTACGCATGTCATTGCATATTGGAATTAGAATAACCTAAAGAATGTATTGTATTGGTACGATTATAGCCTGAAATCTAGAAATCAGTGACAAGTATGGTAGATGTTGTCTTGCCATTTGCGGTGGGTGGTGCAACTAATTAAACTTAGTTTCGTGATCGTGATTAATAAATTGTGAATTCGATGTTTAAAATAATAAACGAATTACTGGAGGGCCTACTTCATCCCCAGACTACCCAAAACCTAAAATTCCATTATGTGACGTAAAACACGTTTTATATTCCTATTATCGTTTTTGCGCCTGTTAGTAATCGTGCCGCTTTTGCGCAATTTTACCGGTTGGGATCAAAATATTTTGGTTGACTTCTAAATATTTTAATTAATACAATTTAAACATAATATATGGATAAAATTGCCCTGAATTTTGATGGTACAAAAATATGGTACTTGTGACAAAATTAAATTCGTGTTTTGTTTAGACAGAAACGGAATCGGTCAGTTCAGACAGAATTTCAAAAGACGTAAAACAGTACTTCTACTCGTCTGTACACAATGCCACAGGAATGTTTGTATCTAGGGGCTTGTTAATAGTAGCTTATAAGTAACTAGATCTTTTTTACTTTTATTAGTCGACAATAAAATGGTTCTAATCTGAATTAGAACTTTCGGTGTGTGCAATAACCATCTTACGATAAAGTTCTCCACAATTTAATAATGTCGATGTTAACAATCGTAATATACAATTGATTAATATCCAACATTTTTTTCTGCCTCTTCTGTACATTCAATTTTAAAATATTAACATGAAAAGTCACTGTAAATGATTATGTAATATTTATTTTAAATTTTAAAGTTTCATGCAATTGTTATGTTATATCTAATTGGTTTTTCCTAAAATTCATTAAATAGTGTCTATAAGAAGTGAGTTTTTGTCAAGAATGTAATAATGTGGCTGTAAATACCAGCGAATCTTTACTTTATCAATTGTTGGCGTTAGTATCGTTGGAAATCGTTTGTACGTACTACGTACATATGAGTTATTTCAATATTGATTTTTGCTATCAGTATTTACTAGATTCAATAAGTTTAATCCTATATCTCACCTCATCAACCGATTTATGTCCCATCATTTCCTTTATGAATATGTTAAAGTCACTGAGAGTTCAGTGTCTGGAAATGAGGGCTAAAAAGGCATTTAAAACGCTAAGTCGCTTAAATAAGGCAAAGGACTTTACACCGATGGCACCCACCTAAGTTTGTCAAAGAATAGCTCTGGCACTATTCGGAATATTGCTAGCAGCTAGCGGCAGGGGCTCCAAAATATGACAACTGTGGGGAGCAACGTGCCGTTCGAAAGGCTACGACTCTACATAAATATATATTATGTACTTACCAATCGATTAAAACCCCAGGCATACGTAATAATATTATCACATTCTGTCGACTCTACAACTGTATATAAGTACTCTGATGAACGCTTTAACTTGACGATGACGATGATGACGATTATCGCATGCTTCACATCACACTACACCCCATGGTAAAAAGTGGCATCCGCGCCTACTGGACTGTTACCCAAACTCCACGGCAAGATTTGAGCGTAGTTTATTCAAGGCGCTTACACAAGGTGCAGAATAAGCTTATTTCGGAGGTGTTTACAGGACATGCTTATAGTTTTAAGGAACCGTTTATTTTTTTTATAAGGTAGATAACGCAATTTTACGTCAATTTCTTTGAGAATGCGCCTGTATGCCTGTTTTTCATATATTTATAAGACATATTTTTTTTTAAATGGTGGTCAATATGTGTGGTGGTCAATTGCTTATCTATCATTAATGTCTGTGGACAGCTTCTCCCATACCCCCGTCGTGACGGCGACTCCTCACGCAACTGGGTCGGATTCTACGCTTATCGTGAGTAACGATTATATACAAAATGCATAAATTGCGCAAAGATATAAATCATGTGATAATTACTCGTTGGTAATAAACATCGACTGGTTGCAGTGAGAACCTAACGGATACTTAAACGACAAACGGCTGCCTGTTCGTCAATCATATTTTTTAAATTATCTGTATTTTATTTGACTTAATGTTTCTAGTACACATTACGTACATACACGTTTTTACTTTCTGCGCTTCTCCTACTTAGAAGTACTTATAATCCATAGTATTGCATAGATTTTTGGAGCGATTGATAGGATAGTATGGCATCAATACTTTCAATCATATATTTTAGAATACCTACATATTCTTAGGGCCTCATTCGAATGCAATGGTGACGGAAATCGAGCCCAATATATTTATACGGCCTTTATATGGCAGACGGACATCCTATGCTACCCTATTGTGTCTTATCCCACCTAATAGATTTTCCGCATATAATGATTTATTCAAATTGCAATCCTAATTGATCGAAGGTCGATCATTTGATTAACTCATTCTGCACTAAAACGAAAACATATTTCTAGTTCTAAATTCACCAAATTTGGGGAAAAGAATTGGCTTCCGTCTATGTTATACTTCATTTTCCTTAATCTGCTCAACCTTGTAAAGAGCGATTAAAATCACATTATAACGCATAACAATAAAGATATGTTACCGTTTATTTATTCTGAGCTGTTGAAGATGATACCATAGAAATTATATCTTTAATGGATTTAGATAAAAGTGTGAAAATTACTTCACGAACATTAAGCAGGTATGCAGGTCCCGCGCATGACACATTGTTCTGTATACATTCGTTCATTTTTCAGTATCCACCTGAGGATAGCGCAGTCTGTTCAGTCTATTCTCTACATATTCTATTATTCGTTTATCGACTGGTGAATGGCCTGACAGTCGAGTGGTTAGAGAGCTTGACTGCAAAACCGGAGGTGTTGGGTTCGATTCTCATCTAAGACAAACATTTGTGTGACAAGCACATTTGTTGTGTCTGTGTTATGTAACATTATATCTTATGATATATTTATGTTTATCACTTATCCGGTTACCATAACACAGGCATTTAATTGCCTACAGCCATGTGGGGAATCGTCATATTGAAACTCATCATCACCTGAGTAAATATTATGTATGAAATGTAGGTAAGTACCAATAAGGCTAAAAAACTATTGCAATATGAAGTAACACAAATGTGACACGATTGGTTTATATGAACATACGATACGGCGATATCGGAATAAAAGCGCTGTGCCCTTGAAAACGCTCTTCGAGTTATTTTAAAACAAGGATTTCCGGATATCGCATTGCCTTTAAGGCAATCCGTCACATGTGGACGCCCCTGTATTTGCATTTAAGTACAAAAGCGCAGCTTAATTAGATAATCCATAGGCGATTTACACGGAGCGTGGCAATGAGCGCGGCCGCCGGGCGCCTGCGCCTGCGCTGCCTCCGGCGGGACCGATCAGTTCGTAGCGGGCCGGTGCTACACACGCATCGCCCGAAACATTATCTAAGCGCCTTTACAGATCGTACATTTCTCGCAAAAATTTTTGCTACGAATAAAACATAACAATACAACCGCGATCTTTCTTTATATTTTGGTATTGAGTACGGCACTTGTAGATAAGTGTTTTACGGCGCAAGATCCACCAGTGCACACATGGGCGATGTAAATAAAGTCACCACGCTTCCAGACATAATGCGAAAGTGTTTCAAGATGGGTCTCTTTAAAAGTAAGTGTATTTCAATTATACGATTATTTAATTGTTAGTTAATTGACTTAAAATGATGATTTCGGCGATATTGTTAGTGTCTGTAGAACTAAACTCGCAAATTTTTACACAAGTTTCAACTTACACGCATATCTAGAGTGCGCCAAATAATATATATATGTATATATATATCTGAGACATTTGTAAAAAAATCATAAACCCAGACAACAGTACTATTCTGAAATAATTGTCTGTCTAAATTTATGTGATTAAATAAAAAAATGTTTAATCAAGGACTGTTAAGTCTCAAATTCTAAAATATATGAAAATTAGCATACATTTTAGCGAGTTAATTTTATATTTATCTTTTTTCGACTTTGTTACCTACAGTCATATAAAGTCCAACTGGTTTTAGACTAAAATTAATGTGTGCAGTGTAAGTCGCTAATAACCATGCACCTAATATCCTTCTACGTGAGACACAATATTGTTACACAATAACGATGTTCCAAGTATCTTAACACTTCATTATTGTTATTTATAACAATAATATATTGTATCTCTGTAACCTACTTCGTGACCCAATTTGTTAGTATCGTGCTAAACAGATATTGTAGGGTAAACAATAACTTGGTCCCAAGTGAGCAATTAAATGAATAAGGATCACTTTCGGACAGGAAAAAAATGTTTTAAGTACGGTTCAAACGGATGCGGTAGTACATAGTCGTATCTTTTTTGATTTTTAATTGAGACTAGCTGTAGCATCTGCGCGTTGCTACGCCACCAACTAAAATCAATTTGAAGGAAAGACGTTACACAAATGTTCGATTTATTTGAGTTACAGTGGCGCTATCTATCGAAGATTGGTCGTACCAACTCAGAAACTTTCGTGGGCTCATGCACAACTTTGCTAAAGATCATCACAGGAAAAAATGCATAGTTTAAGATTATATATAGGGCATACATAAAAACATTCATTTTTATATATGTACATAGTAAGATGTGTGAAAGCATGGTATACACTGTTGTATATGTCTAAAAAATAAAGATAATATATATAGCTATCTATCTATAGCAGGAATCGTCGACATTATATTCTCTGAATAATAAGTGATGACGATTGGTCGTATAAGAAGCGTAATCTGATATGATAACTGTTGATCACGACAATTAACACAACAAGTACCGACTAAGCAATTTGTCTCTAGTTGTACCAAGGCTCCCTTTAACGTCCGGTTTTAATAAACAAGCCACTGATAGGAAGAGAATAAGCAAAGGGCTGAGGACTTAAAGGACTTGCGACTGAATTTTGTCGGTTCTGGCCATCGTGGGGAAACTTGCGCACCTTAGAGATGTTATAAAATATATAACAATAATTTCTGAAGTATGTAAAGCTATCAATCAGAACTTGAGTGGAGAATCGATCCAGCACTAAACTAATGGGAAGGAAAAGAACTGTATTCTATAACAGGTTTTTCTCATATTTTAATTAATATCAGCGAGCGAGCGAACACACGGAGAATCAGATAAAAGGCCCATAAGCTACTCTTTTAGGATCAGTACAATGTACGTAGCACGTAGCCAGTGCTAAATTTTTAATTCATCTACGGTGTACATTATTGTTGCCGAACTATCGATAGTTTTAATCTAAAAAAGGCCATGCGATCGATACTGCGATCGATGTGAACTATCGATTGTATGTTAACTTACGATAATATTGAGTATGGAGTCTTAATCTTCAAACCGTCGCAAACAATATTATAGCAAATTAGCATGCAATCGATAGTTCGCCACAATCGATACTATCGATACTATTGTTTCCTAGAAATTCAATGGTATCGATACTATCGACAGGATCGATACTTTAGTGACTGGGAGATACGATGCTATCGATAGTATCGATAGTATCTCATTTGTCCGATAGTATTGTATCCTTTTGAACTATCGGTAGTATAATATATCGCTGCTTTGGAAGAATAGTGTATTATTACCAAATACTACAAAATTGAGTTTTTAAAACCATTAAACGTAAAATGTTCTGTTTTTTATACTCAGTAAAAATCGTATTTCTATAATAACATTTACGGCCGTGGCGCCACAGAAAGACTAAGCTATTGATCAAAAAATGTATGCATTTGAAGGTTTTGACACAATTTTAATGTGCTCTACTGAAAAATTCACTCATTTCGAGTTACGACAGTATTTTTCCAAAGCAGCGATATAGTATCGATACGAGCGATTATAATATCGACAGTCCTGCTAGCGGACTACTAGCGATAGAATATCGATAGCCTATCGATAGTCCACTATCGATCGGCAACACTAGTGTACATTTAGGGAAACTCACTTCAAATACATCTTATCATGAATCTTAAACCGGTAATTAACTGTAATAAATAAACTGCGTGCATTTTAAATTTTAGTGCAATTTTATTACACCAAGGAACAAAAACACGCTTACTTGATATTCATTACATAAAGACAAGTGCACCAATATCCTAGAGTCCACTATAGAGGTACTGAGGCGTTACGAAACATTGCATTAGCGTAAATGCAGTTGATTTTGCAAGCGATAATAAACTTGGCAATAGCCGGTACCTGTAATATGGGGCTGCGCGTGGCCGCTCATAGACAAATTGGCAATTTTCAATTAGACACAAATGTTACATAGTTCGTTAGCTAAAATGAACTGAGTTTTAATATACCACCTCTCTTAAATTCGTTGCTAAGTTCATGCAATCTTACCTTGATCTCCATCTATCTTTGAATAGTGAATTTTTTGGACACGTGTAGGTATCTACATATGAAATAGGTATTTTTTTATGTGTAATCCGTTATGGGTTGTTATAGTAATTTAGGTGTTATCTCTTTGTTCAAAATGTTATTGACGTCTATAATATGTTTCGATCTATTTGTACCTACTGCCTAGTGCATCGTCTGCATGCACAATTTCAGCTGTTAATGTAGAAACGGCATATATAGCCCGTATAATAAGTTGACAGTGACCACTAAAATACCAATTGAATGTCACCGCTGGCTATTACTTTATGACGTTAAAACTACATTGGCAATTGTTTATATGCGTGCAGGAAATATCTACTGTAATCAATTTCAGTGTTCATATACAATCAGTTGGCAGTAATAGTTGTCTATAAATTGTTCGACAAATGAACGTGATGTGATGAGGAATATCTACCATTGAGGTATTTAAGGAATCCGAGACAGTCTCGGCTTCAGCTGCAATAATTAAACTCTATTTAGATTATACCAACTGCATTGCATGATTTCAGTTTGTAAAAGTTATAAATTCAATATGAACTTATCTCTCTCGTTAGTATATGTATATGTATATAGATTAGTGTAGCTGAAAACATAATAAGATCTTTATGAATAAGTATTGTTGGAAATTTGCTGAAACATTTTTTTGTATAACTTATCCACCCCATCAATCAATTTTACATGACAATCAAAGTGGCGGCAACATGCAATAATTGTATTTTCGCTTAATATTAATGTTTACAAAACAATCCGTATTTGGTATTATTCAGTGTGTACTGCTTCCGCGAATAAGGCCGGATATAATGCATTACTTTTAAGTATGTAACTGTAATCCTCATTTACATTTCCTGTCTTAATTGTATCAGTGCGTCATCTATTTAGGTCTTGTGTCATCTTAATGCTGATATCAAGCATAGAGCACAAGATGAGCTAATTGGATCATGCACACAGTTAATTTAACGGTGGGTTGACAGAATACACGAAGGAATTAGTTAGATGAAATCCTTTGTATATTATTGTTGATCTCGGCTCTTTTTGAAATTTGTAATAGGACAGACCAAAGTCAGTAGGCCTGACTGCCTTGAGTTTTCAAACTTTCCTGCACACGAAAATGACCGAACTAGACCTTCGAACATGCATTATAACGAGAGTTACCTGACAATAACAACCAAGACCGCTCAATGTATTTTATGCCTTTTAAAGGCTATTAAATGTTAAAAAAATAACTTAATTTATTGCATATTTTATCTCAAACCTTGGACAAACTCGTGCACATAAACATTTCACATTGTCTGTAATACGAGCGTTAGAAAGTTACATTTGTATAAAAAGTTGTGAAATATTTTCCAGCTCTGAAGTCTACGATATGGGCCTGTTTACAGTATCGCATTGATTCTTCTCGTACATAGATAGCGACGTAAGAACTCAAAAGTATTTCATTCTAAGCAAATTTGTATTTGATCTCAATTAGCAATCCCGTTATATTTATTATTTATTCCTGGTCTGTCGTAGGTATGGTATGGAGACTGGTTCCTACAGTTCTAGAAATAATTGATTGCTTGCATACTTTAAATGACTTTTCTTTTTTTTTAATTCTCTTGCTGAACATGAGGTTTTGTTGATTTGGTGCAAGTACAGTAGAAACTTCTGCTTCTCTTCAACGTAATTTTATTACAAAACTACTTTTTTCTATCTAATGAGTCTAACACTGAGGATTGCGTGATATCGTTAATAGACATTAATGGAACGGCTGTCTAACATGACCGTTTAGTATCTCTCGCTCGTTTATGAAACCTGCCTACAAAATATATGTAGATGGTTAAATAAGTTCGTCATAATTATCGTCACTACATCATTATGATAAAGTCATTAATATAATCTAACAATTGCATCCTGTTTGCCACAGCTATCCTCTTAGATTGAAAAAGTTATGGTGTTAGTCTACCACGCGGGCCAATTGTGAAGTGGCCAATATATGCCAGGTGATGAATGTTGACCACTTGAGTTTATAGAATAGGATATAAAGCTATTGCCATGCTCACGTATAATTGGTGATGAGAAACTGGTGAGAATAAGATTACAGAGTCTGAAACACTGGCATCGAGTGGCTTCGTCAGTCGTATTTGCTGGCCGGTTACCAGCTACCACGTTGATCTTCTTTAGACTAGATAAAAAGCGTTTATCATCCTCGTTCTTAATTAGAACTATCACGGAATTGAATGGTCTGCCAGCCTCAATGGTCCCCGAAAAGTGCAACTTGACATTTTTCAAAACAAGAGTGAATAAGTAATATTTATTTATCAGGCAAGTGTGCCACATCTTAGGCTGTATCATCATGCACCATCAGGCGATGAATTGAAAAATACCACTTATAAATGGACCTTAAATTGCTGTTGTTCGTGGGTACTTCTTTATAAAAAAATAAATGAATGTAGATTTTCTTTATTAAGGTATAAATTCATGTCATTATCTAATTCGCATCTCCCAAGTTTACTGATGTTCACAAAATATCATCATAACATACTTTTTATTCATAGGTGTATTCCAGTAGTCGTTGGTATAGTATAGTGAAGCGAATGAAATAATTTATTCGATCTGCATTAATACTTTAGCCAGTGTCTAGTGTTTCACGTGGGTTATACGGAGTAGGTTAACAGTGTTGGGAATTTTAATTTGACGGTTGAACTGGTCACATCGGGTTGGGGCGAGTGCAATCAGCGCATCGCACGCATCGGTGCGGCTGCAATACATGGGGATTATTGGCTTGCACTGCGAACTGTGTTCTTCAAAATGTGTAGTACAAGTATTTGTGTTTATGATTTATTTTAAAATATGAAGCAAAGTTACAAAGGGTGCTCTTCATCTACTATAAAGTTTTTTTTTTGCGAAATTTGTGGGAAAAATAATAGCAAATGCATTTAAAATTATTGTTTTATTGTAGTAAATCATATCCGACCAAATTTCGCCATCTTTATATACAAAATCTTCTCGAAATAACGTTCGTAGTAATGTTTATTAGGGTTTACGAGTGCTCTGGTGCCCCGGAATACTCTAGGTATAGACTATATATTTTTTACCTTACAATTTTTAAGACTATCGGTCAAATCTTCATATGAGTCAAATCAAACCTATGGCTTCTTAACCACTTAATAGACCAACATTTTATTATCCATAATAATATCCTACATTGTTGGAGTTAATGGAAGTATTTTCAAAAGTATTGTATCTGCAGTCTTGTTGTTCCTATCGCCTTTCGAGGCCTTTAAAGAAGGACTTATCACATTATTATTCAATTTTATATGTATTGTATTTCCTTTCAATAACCCTCGGAAAAATATATGACTGTTTTTGAATTCGCTTACTACATATTTATCTTGTCCGAAATATATGCTTTTACGTCTATACTGTAGGTATAGTAAAAAGCAAAACTGGTTCCAAAAAATTAAAAGAACTTTGAAGGACAACGGAATCAATCTCTTCCTGTACCTTAAATATCAGGTAAAAACATGTAAGAATGACATTTTGAAAGTAATGAAAATATATAAACATTTATTGCAATAAGAAGTAAGAGAAATTCTTAAAACGGTTCGAAAATATAAGGAAAAATACCAAAATCCAATGAACTATGAATCCAATGAAATATGGTATTTTAAAAATAAGCATAATACAGAGCAGAGAGGTTTCCTGTGGCAACTTTTTGAAGCGATTCTTTTGCTCCGCGTAGCACGATTTGGGATCGCTAAAATGACGATGCAGCTTTGATACAGACACGAAGCCACATCGATATGTTCAACACACGACTGTTGCTGTGATGACTATATGTGAGATCCTATAGATGCTACAGTTGCAAGATGAACTTACTGTCTTATCCGATATGGTCCGATACAGTCGCGCGTTAGTAGTGTTTCTGTCGGGCGTTGCAGACGCCCCACTAATAAATATATCTCTCCAAGAGGTTGCCGTGGGCCACATATCTCAATTGAAAACACATGTTTACTCCAAACATACCATAGCACTAACAACATACCTACTCATGACAAGATTTAAAAAAATCAAGCGCTTTATATTTGTATAAATATACATACGAGTACCTGGCCGTTGTTCCGAAAACGGCGAAAACGACTGCGACGCAGTAGTTATTCAACAATTGTAGATGTTCACTTTTGTAATACCTGTAAGTACAGGATAAAAGTGTTTGCTCGTTAAGTAGACGAAATTATCTCTGTGTAAACAGATTTAGACTACATACATTTTTTACAAAGTCAAGGTGTACTCGTAGGTACATAATTAGTTAAGGAAAACAATGTATTGCTAGTTATTAGTATGATTACATTTCGTATTTGTTATCTTTAATCATATATGTATGTATATGTATATA
>DWQT01004128.1:0-11589 GCA_018244895.1 Myscelus amystis hages | reverse complement strand
TCGTGTTCATACAGGGACATTCGATGTATACACTGAGTGTACGGTGTATAGTGTCGTAGTCTGAACCGGCCTTAACGAACGTTGTAATTATCAAAGGCGTTAATTAATTTTGCCTATTATTTGTGTAACGTTTTTAAGTTAGTAATCATATTTAATCACACTAGTTAGAAAAGGAAAGGAATAATCTGGAGGTACTTAAAAACTATTCCAAAAGTACTTTGCTTAAAAAACCCCAATTTCGATGCAAATGTTGGTATATTCGTAATACGAACGTTGAAATAAAACGAGCGCCGTGCCTACTTTGTGTACGTTGAATCAATCACGTATTTCCAACGTTGTAATACGGCGCGTGATTAATGACAGCTCGCATTTTAGTTCACGCGTCCTAGCAATATATCTCCAGTATAAGGGTGTTTACAACGAAGCTACATTACCGCGATGGGAGTACTCAGTCATAAATCGTTTATAAATTCCCAAACTCACTTCAAGCTTTTTTATGTTACCCTACATAAACGACTAAGTCGTTGATGGGAAGCCTGCGAGGTTCCGCACGGTTGTAATGCGGTTTGGTGGAGACACAGTTTATTGGTTACCAGTGCAGCAGAAAGTTGAAAGCCTATTAGATGATTCTAAAAACATTTTCAGTATTTCCATCCGTAATCTTAACCGGACCGATTATATAAGGAACGCTACGAAATATGAAAATACTAGTTATAATTCTGATACTAATATTGCCTATAGATTGCATATAGACTAACTAGCTTTGCGGGGCGTAAATAAATTCAATCAAATAGTTCTGAAATCAAATAGTTGTGTTAGCCAGAAGTAAATTGATTTAATTAGTTTAATTATCATCGCTGATGTTTGATAGATTTTTAATTACATTCGTTCATATGTGAATGCATCCAATGATTTATATATCTGCAATTCGGATATTACATAGATATGTATATGAACATTAACCTGTTTTTCCAATATAAAGCTTAGAATGTTAATCACCAATACAATTAACACGCGAGCTAACGAAAGTAATTCAAAACAAATTCCATGCCTGTAAATGGAATCTGTGAATGGAATACTAATTTCCTATATAAGGTACATTCATACTAGGCAAAATATTTGTACTATCAACGCCAATATCTTTTTATAAATTATTTTTTATAAATTCGTAAAGTAGTTGCACTTGGCATGTGTGATTCAACGATATAAGAATTGTTTAGGCTCTGAATTGTTTACCTACCTATATTTTGTACATAATCTTGGTTGGTAACCTTTTCTGATTGTGCTATATTAAGGATTGTGTAATGACGAAAATAAAATGATGTTTTATTCAAATATATCAGCCAGTATATTGTTGGCCTAATTTCTAAGCGTTTATACATTCGGCGGCTCGCGCCCGCTGCCGGCGATGGCGGGTGCTGCGATAAATAACAAGTGTCATTCGTCTTTCGAAGACAAGACCTCTAGACGCCCTTCGCTCGCCCGAGTTTGTTTTACACACACACGAAGGTAACCGAAGACCACTTAGTGGTACTTGGGGCGAAATTTATTAATGGAACTTAAGGTAAACGTGGATATACCAATTCCAACCAAATGGATATAGCAACCTCGGCCCACGATATGCTACGATAATTATTCAATAAAACATTATATAAAAATATGTGACGTAGACAGATTTCAATTTGTAACTGTTCACTGCATAAGCTTTCGCTCGACGTTTAATGTTCATAGAAGAGCAAGAGTTTATATTGCTCCCATTAGAATTTGCTGTACTTCAAGTTACAAACGTTGTTATGTAAACACTGTTATATTTCTCGTCCTCGGGGATAGACAAGTACTTGTTAATGTATGCTAAGGTAACTGGACACGACCTAAAGTAAGTGGACCCAAATGTCTGCTTGTAACTTCTGCGAAAAAGTCATTCGGTGACAATACAATACCAAAAATTTTCTCGTCGTTTACGGATAAAGAAAATATGAATAAACGCCTAGAGCAATAATAATTAATGTATTCTGAGCTGACTAGCCGAGTAGGCTTCAGTTTGATTGCTATGAGACAAGGCACTAGGCAACAATCAAACCATAAAAAAGGTTAAAGATATTCAAATTCAAATTTAACTGTAATATATTCAATGCTAAATAAATTATTATTAAAATCATTCTGTTGTATTACACAGATTGCACTATAATAATATTTGATGCCGGAGGAATGTAAATAAACTTTGTGATGTCATAAATCAGAACTGCGACGTAATAATACACACAAAACCTTACAAGAGCGCGGCGGCGCGCCGAGCCATCGTTAGCTCTCTCGGCTTAGTTGTCGTTTGTTCTCAGTTAATATATCAAGCGTATTTATGACTTTAATCCATATTTCACTGTTTGTGTAAACTTTGAAAACTTTCGTTATATAAACGGCGACGTGTTTGTTGTTTTGACTCCGACCGGATTAGACTTTTGCGCGTCAACTGACAACTATTATAAATTGGCGGTCCAACTTTAAGGAAATATAGCCATCAACTCGTATTTTTTTTTCATTTCATATTTTTATTTCCTTCTATCATATTTGAAATGTGTCAAGGCAGAATACGGTAACACATGTCGCTGTTAAAGCGGTTATGAATACGTATGTATATTTAATGATTGATTTTAGTTATAAAAAAAACGATTTGCAAGGTACTTAACATAACGAAACAAACTTCCATTTTATATTGGCCAATTTTTTGCTTAAAACAACTGATTGCGGCTAAGACTAAACAAATAAGTAACACATAAAACTAGAACGCCGGGAGAGTGGCGTCGAATGGTGCAATTAGTTATGTTAATTTACAACAGAAACCATTTGGACTAATGAGAGTTGAACAGTTGAAATATTTCTCGTTTCATTTCACGTTTTAACTGAAAGGAATTGCTGTGCATTTATTTGGTTTGAATACGGTCAAATGTTATACATATTTCAAAGAATCGTTCGAATTGCAAGTCGATTTTGAAATGACAAGTTGCATAGAAATGCCACATTCGGATTGTAAAGTTGTAAAACATGACACGCCAAGTTACGTAACGTTCCAACTGAAAGGTGGCAACATTTACCAGTTTACAGTATAGGTAAGATTTGAGCGCTACTTGAAAATTGATTCAAATGTCCATTATAATATACTTGGGCTTTACAAGCCTGTTTATTACTTCTCTAATATAAAATGAATCCATTCGGTTTTAATGTTAATTTAAATTTAATACTCTTGTGTTTGAATTTGGAATATTGAATGTGGCAACTTAATAAATTGCAACAACACAACTGAATTCACTTGAAACATTCTAACGGCAAATAGAACAGTATAATTATTTTATTGTCCCAGCGGGGCCCTCGAGGGTGACCGAGTTCCAGCTCCGAACTACCGCCACGATGTAGTACAGGCGAACATCCACGTGCGACGCTATGCGATTTTGTGCGACTTATGTGACAAGAAATAATAATAATGTAGGGTAGCATGCATTTGGTTATCTGATCCTATACTAACCAGAATCTGAGTTAAGATAATTTGTCAGCATATAAACTACACACACATATATGTATGTATATACAAGCTAGCCCGGCGAACGTCGTGTCGTGTGTTATCCCCTTGTGAACGTCGTGTTATCCCCTTGTAAATCCCGATCCCTCGGGAGCACCGGGACACAAAGTAGCCTATGTGCTATTCTGGGTTTTCAGCTACTTACATACAAAATTTCATCATAATTGATTCAGTAGTATTTGCGTGAAAGAGTAACAAAGATCCATACTCACGAACTTTCGCATTTATAAGATTTTCTATAGACATTTTACATCCAAACGCAAAACAAATATTATAAAGTTCATACTCATCACACAAGTATACATTGTCTATAGGAATTTACTTTCAAGCCACGGCTCAGTAGTTGCATTTGCCAAACTCTTGTTTCCTTTACAACATCTCAACTCAACTTATTGGCACGGCAATTAAAACCTCAGCCATCAAACGTTAATCTATTCATCAAAAAAGACGTATTGCAGTTATAAAACGTAACTATTAATATTTTCTTTATATTTAATCGTTTTAATGTTAAAAATTTGTAATATAAATGAATAATATGTATTACTAATTGTATTATAAAATAAATAAATAAAAATAGGTAAAACTACACTATTATAGCTCAATTGCCGCTTAGCGTTGCTCGGGCGGCGAGCTGCGCTGCGTCCCAATTCCTGCTCCAGTAGTGGGATTATTTCCTTTCAGTGTAAGGCAGGGCGAGGACGCATTGTTCCGCGGCCCGCTCATTATTTGCACAAAGGTCGTTGCGCTCGAATCATATAATATTTCAGCGCAACCCTTCGCGGCAACAAATCTTGCACGGCTTATTGAAATGCAGCAAAATAATAGAGACGCCTGCATGGAAACTTGTGAGCGTTGCCGAGTGCATATCTCATTTAGCTCCGCTATGAATAAATTATGAATAAGCTGATTTATATCTAAGCGCATTGTTCAATTCATCGTTGAATGTTTTTTTTTATGTAAGGATAAAAAAAACGTGAATGATGCCAATTGAATATAATTGACTGTAATAATTTTGAAATAGAGAGAAAAGCCGATGTTAAAAAGCAGTTTTAAAAACAGAATCTCTGTATAATTATAACGTAGTACGAGTAAATCCTTTACATGGAATATCAAAAACGCGCTTTATTTGGATCCCGAACGAAAGTTGTTGGAATTTCTATCTGATTCGTTCATTAATTGCATAAAAAAATTTAATACTAATTTTGACAAAATGTTTTCAAAATCACTTGGCAATAAAGAATTTTTTTACGGCCGAAATTCCCGAATTTAGGAATTAGGTTGGTACGAGTATTGACTAGCAAAACACAACATCGTGTAGATGGTACAAGTCGGTTTAAAATGTAACAAAAACCTTTTTAATCACCGCTTTTTCTTAAGAACGTTAAATGGTAATATTCCTACACGTATATTCCGCACAGAGCACGGTAAGCACCAAGTGTGTGTGATAACTCAACAACAAAGTCAGTGTACGTCGGAAGGCTACGTGCGGATGTAACTTTCAACACGCGCACGCGACGCGTACTTGTAACGCCTAAAGCAATCCACACTTCTCATGCAGCAACATTTTAATACCACTATGTGTGATATGTATCATTTTAATTTTATAATATACATGCAATCATTCTAGATATGAAATTTATACGTTTTATTTCAACGCTACGAAACCCTCGCGCCCTGTAAGCAAGTTTGTGTCGCAATGAAAGGATAGTGATGACAATATAATTACTACCGGATGTATAGAAACGATAAAACGCTGAAAATTTCAATATGTGACCATGTGTGTGTATAATAGACAAACCAATACTTGTACTTATATAATTGCAGCAACATTTTAGCGCGCCGCTTACGAAGGCGAACACTTTTCTCACACTTTGCCGGTTAATTTACACACCTTGTTGCTGAGCTCGAGTGTTTAAACGTGCAATTTCTTGGGAATTTTTTATGTTAACTATATTATTTATTCAATAAAAATTTTATCCACTCCTTTATAAGCAACACCAACAGCTTAACACGCTTTGTTAAGTTAAGAAGAATAAATAAAAATTATAGTAAAAATATAAATATTCCAGCTATTACTAAGTAGGTACATATGGGTACAATAGTGCTTTACACTTTTTGACCGACTTCAAAAAGGAGGAGGTACTCAATTCGTCTGTATTTTTTTTTTATACAATGTCGTGTTCAATTCAAAAGTGGAAGCAAATCCTTGCCAAATGACGTACGTACAGTCAAACGCCCATAACTAAATTTGTCCGACCATAAACAAATTTATACAATACAGAAATGGATCGTTTCATGAAAATTGGTTCCTCTATTCATGTAACTGGAAATGCATCACTAGAAATCCACGAAAGTACCACGCGAGCCGAGTCATGGATAAAATTAAAATAATTGTGGCGCACGATGCTGCCTCTCGCCCACTATCGCTAGACTTTACATCAAAGTACTCGTATTTATATTTATCCTATCGCTACAACATTTCCTATGTGACCAAAAATGTGAAAATTTTACGTAAGACCCAAAATTCAGTATTCAGATTTTATTCAGAAGCTCTGGATTTTTTTGGATGTGGCATGTATTATTGTGAAAAAAATATTTCAATAAAAATTTAATGAATTAGCCCGTAGCTAATAATATCTGTACACGGTATCATAGAACGCACGATTTGGATAATTAGAACATCTTATATTTCTATACTGGCACATGAATCGATTTTTTCCGTACCGTAAGGTCTAATGGAACTGCGAACTGAAAGCAGACAAAAGCAACGCTGGCGTTCTGCCAAATATACGTTTGATCAAGCTACGTCACATAGAAATATTATTCGTTGAATACCTGGCCAAAAAAATAACGGGGCTGTTAGAAAATGTTGCCAGTAGCCGATTTCAAAATGGCAAATAGCAACTAAGCAGTTTTAGCCTAGTCATTTGTATATCAGCCTTTCAATTCGACGGTCGGATATGAATCCTGTTCGCACCAGACAACTTTAGAAATCTAGAATCTATCTGCAAAATTGCAGAATTCTAGGTTTAGTGGTTTTGGCTGTGCGCTGCTCTCAGGATTAGTCAGTCAATCACCTTCCTCTGTTATATGTACTATATTTTTACCGACTTCAAAAAGGAGGAGGTACTCAATTCGGCCGGTATATTTTTTTTGTCTACTAATTTTTGTCACAAGATTTTTTAAACATATGGCATCTAGCCTGTGTTAGTCAATATTAGACTTAACGATTATGCTTTTTCAGTGAGTTTTCAGCACGTCTAGGCTGATTTACCCTTTGATCATTAAAGTAACATACACAACGGCAAATAGCCGTTGATTTAACCGCAACGTGGACAACGTTCGTGCTTGAAATAATTCATATTTGCTACAGCAGCAGCCAGTGCGATTAACTGGCCAATATGCAGCGCGCTTGTTACCAAATATCGGCCGTTAGCTAATACAGCCTCATGGAGTATTTATTGTTGCACGCGGAGCTATTACAGAGGACAGCTTTGGGTTTGGAAAGCTTCATACACGGCCACATAACGTTAAAGTTGCAACACATAGACATTCATGTCAGTTGCTGATAAGAATTTATTTAACATCAGTTGAAAATTCATTCTGTACAACTTTAGGCAACGGATGCCTGAAGTGTTTAATGACGGGAGAACCAATTTTTGCATCTGGCTACATTGACTTGTAGTCAATGTTGTCATAGCTGTATGCCAATAATTAATACGTAGTGTTATTTATTATCTGTGTACGTGCGCTATACGCATATCTAGCCAGCGCTTAGTTCGCATATTGAACAAGTGTCCACTAATGAATACATGCTCTGCCTCGGTGAGATATTTATTGCTCTGACCTGCGTTGTTGCTAGGGCTGTAGTTATTATTGCACTGAGTGGCAACCCAATTTTTTTGATATATTGTTTTTTTAATTAATAAACATATTTATATTAACAGAACCATCAAAATGCATGTATGCCTTACTCTTGTATATTATTGCAATATTCATAAAAATATAAGTTTTAATATTAGGTATAGACTTTGGGACATTGATTATTATGACTTTCATTTCGAAAGTATTTCTAGTTGCATTCTGGGCTAATTCCACGACGGTACGAGAGGTAATTTATTAAACATACCTCAATCATTACTTAAATTTGCATCCGAATATACATACGTCTACGTGGCCACAGAACTACAATCTGTTAACATATTATCATAAATTTCAAATAAGGATTATAGTTAGAATCAAAACTGTTGTGTTTGCTTATACAGTATCTAACGTTGACAACCCTGGAAGCAAAGCGTATTGTGATAGGTCCGACAGTTTATCCAGTGATAAGTAACATTTGGTACTGTTTACAAAATATAGTAGAAAAATAAACTGTCAGCACATGCCCTTATGATTTATCGGAGTGATTATTTGTTGATGGACGACCTATGCTTAAAAACTATAAATATTTCACTTTAGAATAGATATTGTAATAACCTAACAAATTATGCAGAAACGTTTGATTGCATTTCTAAATAGTATTTTGAAACAGATAAATTATGCATTAGCATTTATTTTAATAACATTACATTGTAATAAACAGGTGAAATATTTTAACGTCACTAATTTGGTTAATCCAATAATGCGCTAAAATTGTTTTCCATGTTGTAACATCAAAGCTTCCAATTCCAATAGAATGTTTTTGAAGTTATACTCCTTTAGGCGCGTTATGAAAAATTGATGAGAGTGAAATTTTAAGATTCATCATTTTTTTAAGTAATAGTATGAAGTTGCAGCAGTTGCAGTTTCGAAACATCAGTCTGAAGTTAGTTCCTGATCAGTGTGAATAAATAAATAAATATATTGGCATTTGTATTCATTCAATCGTATTTAGGGCGGTGACACATTTATGATATTATTTATTATTATTTATGATATTATTTATTTTATGGGCCGGCTTAGTCTAATACGTAGTGCGTACGAACCTTGAAGTGTCCTTCTGGTGGCTAGAAGCAGTTCAGCGATGGGCCTGGTGGAAGCGGCGACGGATTCCTCCGCCTTCTCCCGAAGTACGGTCTGCAAGCGGGCTTCCCGCCCTCGCCCACAACAGCTTCCGCCGCACACTGAACCTGGACGATAAACGAGTTTTAAGCAATCTGTGTATTTATAGATAACTAACGGTTTCTAGACATGATGTGCCTAATTAACTTTGTTGCAGTGTACTATTGTAGCTCTTCAATGTATTATGTGTATTACGTATTGTATTTATTGGGAACTGCATGTATGAATATTTTAAAGTAGGTATATCAAACTTTTTTCTATTAATATGCAGACATATGAAGTGTTTTATACATATTTCAAAACTATTATATAAATACATGAAGCTTGTGTTTAAAGAAAAATGAAAATTAAACTTTAATATTTATTGTTCTAAATTTTTCCTGGTTATATTTCCTTAAAATGCCTCACTTATACATAAGTTACTTTTTGAAACAATCACGTAGCCTCGAACTACGCAACGTAATTACGTATGTGGTGTAATTATTACTTGAGTATTCAAATTAAACTCAAATTCATATATTCGGCATAAGATTATTATACAGAGGGTAAATGTACCCACTTTAATAAGACTGTAATTAGGATAATATTAACTAACCTCCTCAGCATATCGCGGGAGATATTACGTAATTAGAATTTATAACCCGTCAAACGGATAAGTTTCTTTATAATGACGACAAAGTTAATTAAAATTAATGAACATTGTAACCACGGAAGAGAGACGCACGAGCGTACAGTTTACTACACTCCTATGTGAATAACGAGTACTTCGACATTCGGAATGCAACATAAAATATTTTTGAAGAATTTATGCCATTAGCAAAGTCAGTTATTACGTAGTTTGATAAACTGTTCGATGAAACAACATAAAATACGTGAGCGACTAACGAAAAGGCAGTTAAAAATGTCCAATAACTGAAAGCAGACTACAAAAGGACATTGGACCGTCCCCACTTGGGGCTTGTAAGCGTAATGGCGGTAAAATCACTTGTAAATTAGGCTAAATAGAGGTCGCTGGCGTCAGTGACAGGTGTCAAAGGCGCTGACAAAGGTTAACAACTTCGAGTCTTATCCCGAGCACTGCATTTGATGAGTTGCTAGTTCACTTCTCCCGCTTAAGATAAACTTTCATCCTGTTTGGAGTTCTAATTAAATTGGGTATACAGTTAGGGCCCATCCAACTATAATTGTGGTATACTTTTTTATCTCTTACTCGGGAGGTTTCAGATTGGAATTCTGGAATTAAGCTTTGACTTCACCAATTTATGTAGGTTTTTAAGTTTGAATATCATTCGCTGCAATGGTGAAATATTCGAGTTCTCCATAATCTTCTTCAAGGCGTTTGAAATCTGCCAACATGCATTTAGTTTATTGGGGTAGACTGTAACATGAAACCTTGTCAAAAGTGGTAACAGATCCTCTCTTACCTTCATAATACACGCATCGAATTTCTATTCAATTCCTTCGCTCTTAATTCAAACTTTTATATTGAAAGTCTTTAACGCAAAATAGTTAAACTACAAATATACGTTTTCCATTTCTTCCAAAAGATTATTCCATTTTAGCTGTACCCTTCGACCTTATAAAAGATCAATAAAAGTGAAAATACCCGGTAACTTCATAGAAGTAAGTTTGATAAGGGTATGGGAGTCTTGACAACTTTGTCGCTTGTTGAAAAGAAAGAACTCGCAAAGAAGTTTTAAGTAATTAGATGCTGGTAAGTAATAAAAGCTGCCGCTCGAGAGCCCTTTTGCTCCAACGGCCGTCAGTTCTCCTGGCAACATGGCGTGCTCAGTGCTCGAGTATGCTAATTCGAAGAACGATGTCGGATGACGCCCTGTAGCTCATTTAATGGCGAAGTAAGCAATTGACCAGGACAGGGCGATCAAAAAGGCGAGGATCAAGGTACTAGTGATGTTTCGGGAAGGCCTATGTCCAGTAGACATTGATAATAGAAAAGTTATTTTGGCTAGATACAGTTTTATAGCGATCTAATGTAAAATGTCACATAAGGTTAAGATGGACACGAAAAATTATTTCCTTCTCTTAACATAACGTATCATATGATTTATTTTTTACGGACTTATATTTCAAACCGAGGTAACCAATCATTTTTATTTTAACTTGAAAAGACAAAGAAAATACATACAGGGTAATCTTTATTACTTTTGTTTTATACATCGGACCTCGTCTACATCTCCATATGTACATACTAACGGGTAATTTATCTGAACGAAGATAATAATCGAGAATCGCTAATAAAATTTTGGACAGAATTTTTTATTTCATAGATTGTTTATCATCAACAGCCGCATAACAAGCGAAGTGCTTTTTTAATTATATCAAAAATCAAAACTTGTTCGGAGATTAAAACGTAAGATTTTTTAGCAACGTTCGAATTAAACTGATTAACGGACCTCAAACTGTCAACTGTCACAGTAATACACGAATTATTTGTTTTATCTGTGGTGATTAGTACACTTGTATTTTCTCGTGTGAAAGCTGTAGTAAATACCGCTATTCATCGATGTCACGAGAAATCGTATTATTAAATAATTACGAACTTATTACTGTTGTATGAAGATATAATTGAATACTGTGAAATAGAGAGACAAATACCTACTTCGCTGATGACACTTAATGATAACGTAGAAATTGTCCGAGCGAAACCTTGAACTCGAGCCAACTTTGTTGGTTTACTGTAGGTTTCTAAGGTTGAGTAGGAAAGATCGATTTTAGCATTAAACAGGCCTTTTTAGAATTTACTTTGTCAATATATACTAATAATATAAAGCTGAAGAGTTTGTTTGATTTTTGAACGCGCTAATCTCAGGAAATATTGGTCCGATATGAAAAAGTCTTTCAGTGTTAGATAGCTCATTTTTCGAGGAAGGCTATAGACTATATCCCGTCATGCTAAGATGAATATGAGAGGAGCAGCAATAAAAAAATATTTATATAGCAAAGCAACGTTTGCC
>DWQT01004127.1:0-11591 GCA_018244895.1 Myscelus amystis hages | reverse complement strand
AATAAGTTTAATTAAATTCTAGCTGTAAATACTGCTACTTATGTTGGTGATCCAATAAATAAATAAATAAATAAATATCACCCTGGCCGAATGCAGCAAACTTCACACAGATTTTTTTATAACTTTAAGATGTGCAGGTTTCCTCACGATGTTTTCCTTCAGCGTTACATCGAAATTTTAACTCATAAACCGCACATAACAAGTCAGAGGTGCGTGCCGGGATTGAACCCAGACTCCCGAAGTGAGAGGCTCAATTTCAAACCACTAGGCTATCGCTGCTTAACCTACGTCTACGAACATATTACTACAAAATCTATTTCACAAGATTTTCATTGACCATATCCGAACAAATATTGTTTCTTGTATAATACATTAAACTTATTATAAATGCCCGTCTATTGAAGATACTCTTGACCTAGCCTTCTATGACGTCACCAATCTAATAACTTAATGAAGCATCATTGAAGTTAGGAATACTGAAGCGGAAATTACTGTATACGCTGTCAATTTCAACGTTTAAATATACCTTTTGATATTCGGTACCTTTTTATGTTAAATGTGAACTAACAACACCAAATTAGTGTTTCATATAAAAAGACAGATATAACACTTCCAGCTCTAATACCTTACGGTTATTATAAAAATGTAGGTAGGGGAAACGCGAACACAAAATTCTACGGCAAAACACCCCCAAATACCACATTGTGACCGTAATTGGTCATCAGAAGTACTTACCGTGTGGAAGTACCATTGTTGGATTGGAAACGGAAATGATGCCTTTTCAACTATTAACTCCGTTTATTGTGAGTAGTTTGTTTAAGTGGCGATAGACTCAAGATGAACGAAAAACATCTAATGTCTATTTATTTAACCTTTATGCAATTACAAAGAGTATAAAGTGATGAATGTAAGCGGAGCATGTCAGGTTTGTAAGTACAAAGACACTCGTATTTGGCACTCGGTGCTTTCCGCCTATCTTGACTGTGTTTGGGTGGAAAATTATCTATATAAGTACGATATAAAATGTATCAGCTGTGTAACTTAATATATAAAAATTAATGTTTGTCTGTATGTTATAGAATCGTAAACAATGCATTTGATCATGTGACGATCTTTAGCAAAGTTGTTCTGCATTAGCCCGCGAAGGTTCATGAGCTGGTACGACCAAATTACCACGGATGGCGCCACTGTGTTTCCTTGAAATTTATTTTACTTGGTGGCGTACAACGCGCGCTGGCTACAGCTAGTTCACTATAAAATAAGCCTAATTTGGGGATCAGATGGTACTTGAAATTGTCTTATGATTTATTAAAGTCCACGAGCACTTATAAATTGTCGTACTACTTAATCTACTGCCGGGTCGGCTTCTGACCTTGGCTGAGAAAATCCAACGCGAATCTCTTAAGGGCTTTCCCTATTTATCTTACTTTACTTTCTTATTATGAGGTACAATCTTCCTCTTTTAAATACCCAATTGGAATTTGCTTTATACTAATAAGTATATAGTAACGTACCCGAAATATATGTATGTAGGTATATGCGACCTTGATATAACTTTTTAAATATTACTTGCAAAGTACAGTTTAAGTATCTGATAGAAACCGCGAAAAATATATTTTTTTTATTCTTGCGTTATTAAAGTCCTCGGGTCAATTTATATGGATGCATAAGCATGATCTTGTGTCTTTAACTCTTCCCTAGGTTGGTCAAAGTAACCTCTTTTGAGACTAAATGCCTAAGATTAGGTGGCCTCCCGGTCTTCGATTGTCGGTATTGCCCTTTTACATTACTCTCTCGACGGGTGTCTACTGTCAGTACAATCTTGCGTCATTTCTTAAACTCCTAGTATTCACACATATAAATATCAAGATTGAAGAAGTTCACAAACACCCAGACCCAGATTGCTGGGAATCAAATAGGCGACAAATAGACCGGTACGGCAACCATTGCCCTATACGTGTCGTCACAAAAGTTATTAAACCATTAGGCAATACATTTAGTGTGTGGGCTCACCGAAAGTATTGATTACACGATGGTCGCGCGTTACGTGATAATTACCCGCTCGATTCGAATCCAGTTTTCAGAATTACGTAAAGATTTTTGTTAATTTCACGATAGTTTATTATTTTATGGCCAATCTACTAGCATATTGCATGTGTACTGGTGTGTAAATATTTATAGCATGGACGACTGCGAACCTTTTACTAGTACTGGATATTGGTAACTTTTGCAAACGCAGGACGCCGGAAGCATACTGATGACGATGATGAGGATGATGACAACGATGATAATGATGGTGGTGATGATGATGATTGTGATTATGATGATGGTGGTGGTGGTGGTGGTGGTGGTGGTGGTGGTGGTGGTGGTGGTGATGGTGATGGTGATGGTGATGGTGATGATGATGATGGTGATCATGGCGGTGGTGATGATGGTGACGATGATAATGATCCAAATTCTTGGATCCTCCGTTACTAAATATTTGCTACAGTTTCATTTTGGGGTTAGTTACAACTGACTAATTTTCATTCTTGACTAACGACACTTACGACAAATTGTAGGTTAGTGAACCCAGCCAAACCCTCACATTACTTCCAACACCTTCTCACTGGGGAAATAGAGAGGAAAACTGCATTGCTTAAGCGGAAAACTTGTTTTCTCTTTGTACACATTGCGCCAATTGGACGGCCCAAAGAAATTGTTTTTAAGAATTAGTTGTAACATTTTCAATGTTAATAAATTCAGGAAATAATTAAATTAAATAAATGAAATATTCATGCAATTTAGAGACCAGTATTATTTTTGTTTTGGGTCACATTATTATAAATAAAAAGACAAATACGCAATGATCGAATTCAGCAGAAATAATATTGATCGTTGCAGTTTTAGCTAGGAATCGAATATGGCATCGTGTGCGTGAACACGGGTTCCTTTATATCAAATAATTCATTCTTAAAAGGTCCGTTTAGAGATTGAGGAATAAACTTGTTAAAATATATTTTGGATATAATACAGCCAGTACGGAGCTTTGGGAGAATTAAATATTACCTTATAACACGCTCGGTTAGTGTTTTATTACCTTTGCTTAGTTTTCCCCGAGCCCATTTTTATTCATCTATTCAGGAAATAGAACGGTCGGTGATAATTTCGTCTGCCCCAATTTCCCTAGAGGACGTATAATAACAAGAGGATCGCTTGTCAGTAAAGTTCTCGTGACTAACAGTTTGAACTGGCTTCGATTCACGTTTGACTAACGATGTTCCGAACAAATATTTGACTATTGGATCGGAGACAAATATTTGCTCAAGTGTTTTCCCGTCTGCTCCCGTCCTTGAAAACAAAGAATCAAATTGTGAGGTTCAATAAATAAATTTATGGACAGCTGTTTATCGTCCGGGAATTTTTACACGGATTAGTCAATTGTGATTAAAAGTTTCTAATAAAGATCAGTTTCAATAAATATGCAAATCAATTACGTTTTATATAATTAGTAACACTTTATCGCATTACCCTTGCTTTGATATTTCGCATCGCAATGAGGCGAGCGTGATTATTTCGTCGGCCATAATTTCCCTGGAGGATGAAAAAAAATAAAAGTAACACGTGTCGGCGAAGCCTTCCGCGGCTCATTCGTTAGTTAGCACTCGCTTCGTTTCACGTTTGACTAACGGCGCACCGCACGGTTATTGTGTTATTGAACGCCGCCCAAATATTTGTTCAAGTGTTACCTCCCCCCAGGGAAATAGAGACGAGAATTGCGTGGCTTAGCGCGCCAACTTGTTTGCACCGTGTATATTATCCCGTCTGGACGTCTCAAAGATTTTTCGCAAAGATTAGTCGCGTCATATTAAAAGTTCTAGGCAGCTTTATGGCTAATGCGGTGTTTGATGTATTTTTAATGTGCGCTTTTAAGCGAAGCAAATTTCAGTGACGTTGGAAATATGTAGTTGGTCGATATGATTTTTTTTATTTGACTGCAACCCTTTCTGGGCAGCGGCCCCTTTCAACTTGGCGAGACCTGGAGCATTTCGACCACCCCGTTCCATGGCGGCCTAGCAGTGACTTAATAGTGAAATATATAATAAAATCATTATATCAGCAAATTACAGCCGTTTGCGGAAATAAAGTTTATATTCTAAAAAAGATGTATTTTTATTTCGCTGCGTTTTTTGTAAAGCATAAATTTTAATCCATACCCTTAACCAATAAATTAATTATTATCACTAAACACAATACATATCAAGTTACACCTTAATAATTTAGCATTTCACTTTGTGTGTTCAATAATATCTAAATAAGCCACTTAACTGTAACAAATTAATTAATGTAGTGTTAACATAATCCACTATAACCTTGAGTTGTTATCGTAAAGTACCTTACAAACGTAAGCTATTATGATTCAAATAACTCCCAAATCAGTATTAAAGTCGGATTACATAACAGTACGTTGGAACGAAACAATATTTTCAGGAATAACAAAAGAAACAGCTTTAACTTAAAACAAAAAAAAAATTAAACAATGAACCTTTCTTAATTTTATATATTATTTCATAATTTAGTACACCAGAATTTTTTTTTACTAGAATTTGCATGCGATATTTCATAAAGTTTTTTCTTAATTCATATTGAAAATGAAAACTACAAATTGAATTTGGTTTACATAAATACAGCCGAAGAACGATTATTGAAATATGTATGAGCCTTATTAAGTGTAGGTATGTACATATGTATATATACCTCTCACTCTTATTTAAATTACAATAAGACATGAAAACGATTATTTTTTTATTTAATTTTATTCAATTTTTTTTAAATCTTCGTTCTCTCTTCTTGTTTCTTTGTTTATTTAATATTTTTCACCGTTTCACACGAGCCTGTAAGGTTTAAGTCGAAGGTATTTTTTAATTGTTACATTATTGTATTTTGCAAGACTTGAAAAGGGCGAAGACCTTTCAAATGTAAACTATTATAATAATTACTGTCTGTCTGGGGATCAGTTACCGGGCCCGAAGCATTTTATACGCAGGCTTACAAATGTTTTATGTTTAAATGTAACTCTAAAATTAATGTTAAATATTATAATTGATACATCTCAGGCAAAGGTTTTCGTTATTTTCTACTGAAGGAGATTAAGTTAGTATGCCTTTTGCTGTACTAAGTTTTACAGATGTAAGTCTTAAATTAAGAGATCCCCATTGTAACATCATTATTAGATTAAAATTAATTCCATTAATTACCAAATCGTGTATCTGCCAGTCCCTTACTATATCTTATAAATTAAAAGAAATTGAACAAACAGAGTACATTGATTTTTCTTAAACCTAGGTACACACTAATAAGAACCTCATACTACGACTTTGATAAGGTAAGATTACATATCACTGTTATTTATTCGGATAAAACGTAAATGGGTAAGTGCCAACCCTAATTAGTACAATCGACGACAAAAATGTTCCGTGATGCTCACTATCGTTATAATGGAGATAAAGAAACACTAAAAGTTTTATGTTCTTACATTTACGATCCACTCGACGCCCCTGTTTTTTGGGTTCGGCACTTATTACTGTCCCCTTAATTAACTTATATAGGCCAATATTTCAAGGTTGGCGAGTTAAAAGGGCGTTTTTATAGGAAAAGATTACAAAATAAATAAACTATGAATAGTCTAGTAATGTGTTCCAATATTTTATAAATACACACATATATACCTAACGTTTAGTTGTAAAAGCTTTTGGTTAACCTGAGATTTACTTTAATGCCTGAAAAAAACTCGCTCTTCTCTCTCTCTCTCTCTCTCTCTCTCTCTCTCTCTCTCTCTCTCTCTGTAATTTTCTGGATCACGTAAGCATGTTCCTAAAAACTTAAATTTATCAGCCGTTCAATATTTCGGCTATTACAATTTTTGTGCATTTTGTTAAAGTCAAAGTACGGTATTAACACATTTATAGCGCAAAGCGATTGGATTAAAACAAATTTATTCCGGGGATGAAAGGTTGCGGGCTGAAATCCCAAAGGCCTACCCTGAGTTTACTGGAGTCTCCGATGTGGTTGAACACCAAGGTACGCTGGTTCGAACATTTCCTATGATATTACGCTTGCCAAAACCCTTCAAACACATATTCATATACGCACCATTAGTTATGCTATAGAAGCTAACATTTACAATACATCGTGAATGTTTTTCATGAAAACATTCACGATGTGAGCAATAGTGAAAGAACCAAACTGAACCAAATATTTTTCTCCTTGGGAATTGAACCCATGACCTCTGGTCAGTCCTACAAGTCGGGTTCTAACCACTAAACCAAGAAACACGTTAATTTAATTAGTTAGAACAATAATCCAAGGTCAGCAGGCGAAACAAACAAATCACCTTCCAGTTCAACTGCAAAATAAATTATCAGTCTTTGTTAAATTGAGCTATTATACAAAATAACCACAAAATCCGTTAATTTAAGTATCACTGAAAAGTAAACGGCGCGTTTAAATGGAACGATTACATAAAACGTTCGTTCCAAATTCAAATCCGAAGCATATATAGTAACTGTTCGTGCACTCACCTGACGACGCTAGCAAAAAGCAACGCTAATTAAAATTTCAACGATGTCCATTATAACTGGTCCATAGTAATTAATCAGGCCGGCGGAAGCCACGAACTAATCTCACAAACAGCGAATTGGGTCACACTGTGGTCACCGGAATAGCCTTCTGTGCACAATCTCTTCTTTGTCTTTGATAATAATTTGCTTATTGGTTACACGATAGATGCTAATGGACATTTTTCTAAATAAAAAAGCAAAACAGAGTACGTACTCGTAAAGCTTGTCTAAGTCATGATTAAGATTTACATAGAAAAATATATTCGATTTTTGAACTTCAGTTATGGCTAACGTATGCAATATTTAGAGATGAATATATGGGAATCCTTTTAAAACTTAAACAAATATAGACAGTTATATGAAACTATTTTAAGCCACAATTAGTGCGCTAGCCGAGGCCAATAAGAACTGAGATGGTATTCCCGGGACAGCGATTTAACATAACGTACAGACAGTTCTATCAATATGGGGTAACTTCAAATTCCTTAAACGAATACTTAATAGCCTCGCTTCTTTAAAAATTGCGTTTTCATCGATACAAAGTTTTCTTTTTGATGAAACGAATGATAGTGAAGACTTTTTTATAGCTACATGGGTGTTTATCACGGCAAAGAAATATCTCGTCCTGCTTTCCGTATGAGTTTATTTTGGTTGAGCACTGTGGAAATTGGCGTATATGTTTGCAAGTAAATTTTGTTTCATATAATTACACACACGTCACACAACTTTAAAAAAAATGTTAAATCCATAAATAATCGTAACGATTGTCTATTTAATTAATAATTGTAGATGCGCCTCAATAGGTCAACACTGAACGTTTTGTTTTCTGTTTTTATTAGTTTAAATCAGTCTATTTATTATTAGTGAGTCCCTATAGATGCGATTGCCCTGAGCAGGAATAAAAAACAACCATAATAATACAAAGTACATTTTGTCGCAAAATAATTCAACAGCAACAATAAAAATTAAAATCCAAGACAAAATTCAATAAACCTACGTATTTATCGATCTAACATTATATTATAAAAGAAAACGTTAGTACATACATAGAAAAATACTTAGTATTTTTGTAATATAGACAAACAAAGAAGAATTTCAAACCAACGTTTCATTAAAACATCATTCGCCAGCAATACTTTAGTTTTACACGCAATTAACAAAGCAATCCGGCGAAAAATAAAATAAATTTACCAAAGTAGTCCACGTAATATTCATATTTCGACCTCGTGATGTGTAAAACGAGGGCAGTTAAACGGATATACAATAAACGTCACGTCAAAATAATATTCGGCGCAAATATTCGCAACGATTGCCAATATTAATATTGTTTCCAGTGGAATATTAATTTGAATTCCAACACTCGGCATTTCAATGTAGACGTTATGTTCTGTAACTATTGTTGACTGGTATAACAAACAGACAGTATTAAGTAGCCGCTGCAGCCCACAGACTTTAGTCTCTACGTAGTATAAAACAAAGTCTATGAAAGTACGCTACGAATTTTAACACATAGAGTGATTTAAGAAGGTTAATATGTTACAGGTTATTGACCTCAATGTGTTCTTCACACACACACCCACGAATAAATATCACAAAACATTTAGTTTAGTCGTAACATTTCCACTGACTCATTATTAACAGGTAAGAGACTATAAATAATTACATATTTTAATGTGTATTGAAACAATCAAAAAAATATAAATGAGAAACACGCTAACTACTATCACATTAAAGAACAAAGACACAGACATAGTGATCTAATTCAAATAGAACGTTATTACACAGATCAGACAAAATAATAAGTTAAACCCAAAAAACGGCACGCGTTTCCAAAGGCGTTATAACGAATTTCCCTACTGTGTCATGTACTAAATAACATATTAATACATTACGTACTAGGAAATACATCTCGTGGCGAAGTGTAGCAAGTTGAGAAACAGGTAGAGGGTACAGCCGAACTCTGCGCTCACATAACAAAGCTCGGTAATGAGATCTTGCCTCGTTAACTCCGGCGGACCTAAGGGGCATCGGACACTGAGCGAGCCGACCGCCAATGTATTAGATCTGTACTGTAACATTTGTGCGGAACTTACACGGTCTTCGATATTTGAAAAATAGTTATTATAAGCTAACAGCGGGACATGCAAATATTTTTGGTTCACTAACTACTGTAATTTAATACGAAATATTAAAAAAAGTTATATAATTAGCCTGTTAATTAGATAGTTTTCAATAAATAGAAATGGTTTGTTTCCTACTGTAAGACGGTAAGTAAATATACTTATTTGTAAATATACTTATTTGTAAATAAAGAATAATATAATGTCATATACAAACCCTATTTTACTCCTTTCAAAGATACCCTCAATACATATTATATATTTTGAAACTTACCCTAGTAAATCTTTTCATAAATACATAATTCTTAAATATGACGCATAATTACAGACATTTCGAGATGAAACAAACGATATCTGTAGCTTTACATATTGGGATAGATTAACCCGGTTAAACAAATAGAAGAAAGAAAAAATGAACATAATTGATTGCCTATGTATAACTCGTATGTACATGCGAGTATGTATAACAGCTTGATAGTAATACATATTATAACACTAATAATAAATGGGATGAGGCAATCGGGGTTGTCGCAGTTCTTGTTAACAAATAAATTAATTTATTCCCGTGACTACCACAAGCGTCTGTACCGCCATGTGTGGAACGGGCCTAAACAACTTTTTCCCCGCGGCAAGGTTAACAATGAAACTTTCCCAGTTCTGATGAGCTGTGCTAACATACGTTTTTAACTTAAGTGACTTAATTTGGCCTTGCTGATCCCTTCGCGACAATTTATTTCGTGTCATTAGGAAACTATTGGATAAAGTAAATCAGCGTTATACGAAGATAGAAGACATTTTGGGGCGTACCTAATGAATTATTTAAATTGTGATTTGGCGAAAATTGTTAGGCTGAATTCTACTTCTATAATTACGACGGCTGCAAAGCAGCAATTCAGATGAAGTCTACAGCTAAAAAACGATTCTTTTAAAATAATAAACGACCTTTGAATAATTTACCAGATATTGTTGTATCTATTATTTTATAATAGGTCACAAAGGACTAGATCTAGATCTAGATTTCACGGCTTACGGCTTAAAACTCATTTTCAAAAAGGAAAACTCAATTTATGTAGCAGACTTTTAAGGTAAGGTAAGGTGTAAGGTGTTTAGATAGTGTTGATCCATTGGCGAGTTCCAAGAATCTTTAACAATCCTAAAGGTTAAGACAAGAATTTATTTATGCTTAATGGAAAACAATGGCTGGCGAAAAGTCATTTTTCACGTATTGAATAATTGGAAACGATAGCCAAAATACATGATTGTACTATGAAGAGTTCTCGTCAATGGATCTCCTATACTATACAGAAACTTCAATACTTCGAAATTAGCACAGACCCTTAAACAAAGACAGTTCAGCGACGACCTACTTGCGAGCTGAAGGGAAAAGAAACGAAACCTTCACAAAAGGCCCACGCGGCTTCGAACGGGCATTGGAGTCAATTTTTTTCCACCGCGATCAAGGAACTCCACCGGATAATTACGGGACTCGCTCGTTTCGTCCCATTGAATACTGTCAGACTCCGTCTTTCATGTTAACTCCTATTTTTATTGCGTCACCAACAATGGCCTGACTTAATAATTATAAAAATAATTTTGCCTCCACCCTTTTTCGTGGTCTTGCTTTGGTTTGAAACTGTCTTGAACTTCGAGAGCTTCATCGATTCGAAAAATTTAAATATCACTTGCTATAACGGTAGAGGAAAACGTAGCTTCAAGATGATTGAAATAATGTTTCTTAAGTGTGAGGTCTGCAGTGTGCACTTGACCAGCACGATAGACAGCATAAAACCGTCTCACTTTGAAGATCCGTGAAGCAATGTCACTATCAGTATGTCATATTCCTACAGTACTATCATCGCTTGCAAGCTGGCCGGCTATAAAAAAAAGTTAACATCTCCATCTAAAGCGACCTCTTTATAGCCTCTCAAACCGTGGACAAATCCATTAAAAATCAAGGAAATGAGCAACAGAAACCCGTAGACGCGAACCAATTGCCAGCGAATGTGAAATATAAAAATTTATTACGTCGTAAATTTGGCACGCGAAATTTATTCTCCAATGCATAATACCCCGTCTGGTTCTTCAGCGTTGCTGCATTGCTTACCGCGTCCCAGATAACACAATCCACTGAGATTTACTCGGGATTTAAATGAAATATATAGTGATGTCTTACCGTTTTAATATTCTTACGCTGTTACTTATTTCACTGCAGCACGATTCAGTACTTCATGCTTTGAAGGGATCGGCCTTCTGCGACTAACTCCGTTTGGTAGATAAGTTATAGTTGTCTAACGAACACAAAATTCACTCAAACTCATTTTCTTCAAAAATGGCAGTCGATGTTGAGATAACAGTAACGACTATAATAATAATGAGCTTGCCTTTATAGTATTTTGATAGTAAGTGAGATGCAGTCTATATAATTCTTGTTCCATATTTAAAAGGTTTGGATCTTTTGATTCAAATATACAATACATAATAGATTTTACATCATTTCGAGTTCATTTGATTTTGGTCGTTTGCGTAGTAAGGTGAGATTGTATTGCTTCATTCAATAGAAGCAGAGTTCACACATTTGAAGGCGAAGATTACGGGGATTGAAGAGTTCATTGAACACTGCCATCTTTTCAAATGCTCAGATACGTACTACTAAAATATTTTCATATATCCTGACTACGAAGTCATGGTCTAACCTTTGCATCGTTCCCATTGCCAACAGTTCTTTCTCAGCTTAATGTAACCAATAGAAGGACGGAACGACTGGCATCTTGATCGAGTTAGATTATATATTTGTATACTAGCTGACCCGGCAAACGTTGCTTTGCTATATAAATTATAATTAACACCCCCGCAACCCCCTTACAGGTGGAAT